>JAANQP010000074.1:0-186056 GCA_011320165.1 Fusarium protoensiforme
GTGTTAAACTCAAGGTTCATACCTCGCAGGGCTCAGCTCTTCATGGTGACTCAGATGACCAAGAATGATAGACAAATAAAGACGGACACTTTCCCGTCTAAATGGGTAAGAAAAGTCTTCAGTCACATCACTCATTCCCAAAGACCACACACAAACCCCGTCTACCTTTCGCAATTTCGAAATGATTGACACCTTCCACCGCTTCCTTGACCTCCCATGGGAGCTTCGAGATGAGATATGGAATCTTGCCACTCGACCAACTCTTCCAGGGGTGCACATCTTTCTAGTTTATGACCTAAAGAAAGACGACAATATTGGCAAGAATATCGAAGTCTTCCATCCCCACAACTCTCCTTTTAGTCACCGTCTTGCTGCTCCAACGTTCAAGAAGTCCTCTACTGGCATATGTCAGAAACTAAACAGCAACAATCCTTCAACATATCTCATCGACGGAGGATTATGGAGTGCTTGCAAAGAGTCTAGGCTCGTCATGCAGCGAAATTTCAGTCGGCTCAAGTGGCAGACCCTTTTAGATGAAGACTGGGAGTCTTTCATGTCTATGCCGCTCGAGGAGAAACTCGATATGCCGGCAACAGGGTACTTCACAGCTCAAGATGGGCGTGGATATTTCTTTACCGTTTTCCCACATCGAGACCTCTTCATACTCCAACCGCAAAATCTGGACACAATTGATTGGGCCAGATTGGCCTATAGTCTTCCCCTCGCATCTACGATGGATAGTTTTGAGCCGGTTCAAAACATGGCGCTGGAATACGATCGGGAGTGGGGGCTTGACATGGTTGACAAGATCGCCAAGATCGTGTTAGAGGTCACTCTCACCAATGTCTGGATTGTCGATCGCAGCCTCAGACCAAGGCATGCCGATGATATTGGGAAACTCACAGACGAACACGGAGAAAATGCGGCTTTTTACCTGCAAGGTCGGCGGTTGGTCGAGGTGGATTGCTACGGGAGCGAAGATGAGTGGAAGGCCATCGAGGAAGTCAACAACAGATCCGTTGAAGAAGTCGCCAAGACAGAGATGTTCAGCGACTCGCGCTACTTCATCCACCGTGTCCAGGATCGCATTATAGATTATGAAGAGTTTGAGGAGTTCCAGGGGACCTTCGCACTGATCCGAATAGGGCTCCTGGGGTATGACTGCCTCTGAGGAGTTTGCTTTCGAGGACGTGGGTGAATGGTCGACGTCGACGCTGACATTTTCGACCTACGATGGAATAAAGAGAGACCCATGCACTGATATTTTGTTCCAGAGCTATTGTTGTTCTTTGACCGCATTCTAAATGTACTGTTTTTCTTCACCGGTCCCTTCTCAAGTATATCGTTGACCCCGAGCAGCTGTACGCAGCAACCATGTCGTAACCTCGAATAATGTAGACATAACAAGTCCAAAGGAAAAAATGACCATAGAAAATCCCCGTTCCTTTTAAATTCGCAACCTTCCTCACCTATTGCTGTCATATTGTTCTTGCTCCAGCTTAGGGCCAGAATCCTTGTCAACATCCAACGCCTCTTTACTGCATCACAGGTCCACTCACAAACCATTCACCTCTACAGAGAAGTTCTCTACAGGGGAAAACTCAACAGTTCATATAACCCAGGCTACAGCCAGCCCATCGAGTGTGTCACCATGTGTTTACGCTGCCATTCCTGGTGTGATGGGGTAGCTCGGGATGGCAGCAGCCAGACGTTGGTGAAACCAGAGAATAACGAATCCGACCAACCTAAGTCCAATGTATTAGCAGACGATGGTACGGATATAAGAATAGGAGACATACACGTTGATCAGATTGATGACCGTTGATGCAATTCGAAATGTGATCTTGGGGCCCCATTCCTCATTCTTGATGAGCCGCTTTGCAAAAGCCACACCGAACCCGAAACTATGACCTCTCAGCTATTTCTATAATGCTTGGATCAAAGGTTTACCTACGACAAGAGGCAGTAGAAAGTGACAACAACTGCCACAAAGATCAGTTTGGCCACGGCCCTTCTATCATTCCGTGTGATGCTGATGATGAGCCACACAGAGGTAAAGATGAAGGGGACAAAAATGCCCGTCTCCATCATTCTGTTAGCTCGCAGATACAGAATCTTGAGTGAAATGAGTCATACCAACACGCAGAGTGCAAGCTCAGCGGGCTTTTTCGACTCGTTCTGGCTGTATGCTAGGGAGGCTAGGATGAGCGCCACAACATTGAGAACAGCGAGGAACGAGTGGCCCAGGGAGCAAAGATCTTTCTCGTGGCTGACTCTTTCGGGAAATTCCTTTCCCTCGGTCTCGTCAACCAAGTTTCGTGTCATTTTGGTGTTTGATGACAGGCTCAGTGCCCTATGGTGTTCTTGGTCAGGGAGCTCGGAAGCCGTGTTGGGTAGACAGGCGTGGACGGCTCTTTTCATCTAATTTATTGATGGTAGCAATGGCGGTGATCTCCGGTAACGTGTCTCGGTTATTCCTTGATTCAGTCCAGCATGCACCGCCGATCTTTGTCACATCCGGTGGGAGGGGATGATCAAGACGGCGACCTGATTCGGTAGCTCTCTGCATGTCAGACTTGGCTTCACTCATCGGAGCCGGAGTAAGCCCTGTGTAGGTACCACCCATTGAGGTCATCGTAAGATCACTGCAGCCTTTCAAGGGCTCCATAGACTGGGTGAGACTCTGTGTGGTGGTAGAAACCAGGCAGCAGGCCTGTTTCTTGGACCAAAGTCTCGATCGATAAATGCTTTTTCTCCATGCACAACCTCGTCACTGAGCGTCCAGGCTATCTAAATGATGCGCTCACGGGCTTGGTGGACTTGTTCGACTATGTACATGTCAGGCGACACAGAAAGAGACGACCACCTGGGATCCAGAGGGACCTGGGACACAATCCAAGACCAGAACCACGACACCGGAATTAAGCAAACATTAAACATGGTACCTGCATGTATGATGTATATAATTTTATTCTAGAGCACTCCGAATCGCACCCCTCCCAGTCATGGCATATTGTCAGCCAAGCTTGTGGACTCTGAGCGAAGCCATCAGCCACAAGGACGAAGAACACGGTTGTATGGGCAACAGGCCTATTTATTTCAAAGGGCATGATAATAGTATCTTTCTGTGGTTATGGTTATTTCCATGTTGTTTTGTGGTGAGGTCGTCCTCAGCAGAGAACCATGATCCTTATGAGCCTTTGTGTAGGTACCCAAGGTAATCCAACCAACCTCAGAATGTTCTCACCATGTCCATTGCAGTGGATTTCTGTATCAAACCCGATCTCATTAGAGGGTGCAGTCAGTGTTTAACAGCCCTTGTCCAAAATGATGGGACCTTTTAGTTGTTCTCCTTCATTCTTAGCCGTCAACGACACCCTTGTCATACGGAAAGCAGCAGCTCTATGCATACAGCCAGCCCTTATGCCTCCAGAAATGCCCAAGAAGAGATACCTCGATCTCTTCTGCGGGCTCAAACCTTGGAACACCATACGCGGGCAGTGACATGGCCGAAGGAACAATGGTGCAACGAAGAACATCGGGTTTGACGCCATTGCAGTGCTGAGTCCTCTCGGGATCTGGGTCTCCGCTCCACCAACATTAATTCACGGTAGCGACCAAGAGAGCGAACCGATTGTAGCCGAACAGAGCAGTGTGCAGGTTAACGCTTGGCGGCAAGGTTCTGATCGTGACGCCAGAAGCTGGTGGATACGACAAGCCTTGAGTTCAAGTGAGACATGGGCGGCATCTAGATTGGATTGATTCGTCATATTTTTCAGTGTGAGCATCTTACAAGCTGCAGATATGACACGATCTTTCGATTGACGCTGCATGAGGAGAAGCTGGAGCGGCACAGGCGCACCCTTGCAGCTGCTGGGCGAGCCGGTGAGGGTCCCGCTTGTCATGGCCAGAGCTGCCGACGGGCTCTTGTACCTGACAGTGGAACGTAGCAGATGTTCGGTTCATCTAGGCCATGTTCAACAGACCAGCGGGGGTAAGATAACCTGGGAGGGCTTAGCCTTCAAGAAGCAGTTCAGCCATCCTACTGAGGCCAGAACTTTGTGAATGTGAGCTAGAGTAGAGGTGCCAAGACGGGACGGGACGACAAACATGCAAGATGCAGCCATCACACTTTACGATTCGTTCCCGGACTGAGGATATGTATCCCGTCTCTCACGATGCCCGGTCGTGAGGTGATGGGTCCATCCATTAACGCCATGTTCAAGGCCAAGAAAAGAACAGAGCCGATCAACTCCCCCTATGTGATTAGTTCCGCCTCAATCGAATCGACTGCCAACTGCATTAGAAAGGCAGCAATCATTCGACATGGGATCCCCCACCTTGGCCTACATGCATCTGCCGTGGACAAGATCGTCTTCGCAAAGACTTGAAGCCCGAACAAGATGGTTGCGTATCCACCCATGGATGCGCAGCGGTGGGGTATTGAGAGAATAACTACACCGCGTTCTGTCGTCCGGAAGCTCATCCATCACCACTCAGCGGAACGGCATCATGGTGGGATGGCGATTTGCCCCCCCGAAGAGAGGGGTTGTGAGACACGGTCGACCCGTATGGAGATTCTTTGCGGGCCAACTGCCACGTCATGAACGAGCTTGCAGAACGTGGCAGGCGGATGAACTTGAGATAGGCCATCTGCACGTATCTTGGGTCTCGCAACATCTTTCCGGTCTGTTGAGTGTCTGCCGTGAAACATCGGACAGGGTGGCGCAGATCACAACAACGCGTAGTTGAGCGGCCCGTCCTGCATATGAGACACCACAGCGCACGACCGGTTGTGTGACACACGGAGCTTGTTGACTTGGGGCCGATGAGGCGGATATGAGCCCGTCTTCACGCCACTGTGGACTATAAGAGCACCTCTTCTGGAACCCCTAACGCCGGAATAACCATCCTTACTTGGCATGTTCATTTTACTGTTTCTTTGAACAGTATCAATTTGCCGTCCCGCTCAACATGAGATCCTCAGTCTGGAGCCTTGCTGTCGTCGCTACGGCAAGCAAGGTATCTACCCTTGCGCTCGCCAACGAAAACCAGCATCGACTTGAGCCTGACACTTCAAGGTTTGGATGCCAACTCGCCCGTCCCATCGATCCTTCACACGATGGACTGCTGAGCTCAGATGAGCTGTTCTCGGGCAGAGACACAATTGAAGAGTTCGTTAAGCGCCACCAATCATTTGTCCGCATCCCTTCAGTCTGCTACGATGACATGGGAGATGTTGACGAGGATGAGCGATGGGGCTCCTTCAACGACATCCCCGATCACATCAAGAAGACATATCCTCACATGTAAGTCCGGTCCTGACATCAAAATCTCGTAGCTGACAGCACGGAACCAAGAGATGAATACGCAACCTTGGACACAATCAACAGATACGGGCTTGTATATACCGTCCAGGGGTCAGATGAGAATCTTGCTCCCATTCTCCTTACTGCTCACCAAGACGTGGTGCCGGTCGAGAATGAAACTCTAGAGGAGTGGGAACATGACCCGTTCGATGGCTACTACAACCAAAAGGACGGGTATCTATGGGGTCGTGGTGCCGCGAGCAAGGCTGGAATGACGGCCATGATGTCTGCCTTGGAGGAACTCCTTTCCCAGGATAACTACAATCCAAGCCGCAGCGTCATTCTGGCTTTTGGCTTCGATGAGGAATGCTCTGGCTCTCGTGGAGCCAGCTCAATCTCGGAGTTCCTAGAGGACAAGTACGGAAAGGATGGAATCTCTGTGATCCTCAACGAGGGTGGCGGTGGTCTTGAGAGGGTCGGTGACACTCTGTATGCGCTCCCGGCCGTGTATGAAAAGGGCTACCTGGACGTGTGGTTCGACCTCGACACGATCGGCGGACGCAGTGGTACGCCCACTCCACGAACCACTATCGGCATCATGTCAGAAATCATCACCGCCCTGGAGTCGAATCCCTTCCGGCCCGAGGTCATCAGGAACAGCCCGGTGCATGAAGGGTTGGTCTGCTTCACTCAGTACTCGCCTCGAGCCCTACCCTCCCTCACTCAAATGATCCGCTGGGGCGATCTCAGAGGAGCTGCTCAGCTCTGGTCCCAGGTGTCTCCTGAAAAGAGATATTCCATTCAAACCTCTCAGGCCGTGGATAAAATCTGCGGAGGTCAAAGTTTCAACACCCTCCCTGAGTCTGTCGGCATAGGGGTCAACCATCGCGTTGCGCCACAAGACAGCATGGGCGGTGTGCAGCACCGCATTGTGCACCTCGTTCAAGACGTTGTCAGGAAATACAACCTTCAGCTTGAGGCCTTCAAGGGGGATCAGGAGTACGAGAGGTATCTTGCTGCCAATGGCATCGCCCCTCAGAGCAGCAACCCAAGGAGTTCCTGGGAGCCCGTCTATAGCGGCCGTCTCAAGTTGGAGAGGAGAAAGACGGTCTATTCCACACCCGTCTCACCTACAAGTGGCCCGATTTGGGATATCTTCAGCGGCACTGTTCGCCATACCTTTGCTCAGAGAGGCTCGACAGTTGTCCCAGCCCCCGGGGCCATGACTGGCAACACCGATACGCGTCACTACCTTGGTAAGTGCTCAAGAGATACCATTCGCTTGGTCCCCAAATGAACTTCTATCATCTAAAACTTGACTGCAACAGACCTATCTACCAACATTTACAGGTGGACCCCAGGGAGCCTCCGATCGTTCGCCAACGTCAACACCATCAACGAGAAGCTTCTCATGAGTGAGCACGTCAATATGGCCAAGTTTTACTATGACTTTATCCGCAACTTTGACCAAGCCGACATTTCGGGCAGGGAAATGAAGCAAGAGCGTACGGATCTGTAGGGGCCAGAAAAGATGGAGTGACAATACCTTGATCTGTACTCCGTACAGCCAAGTGCTATTAGGTAGTCGAGCGTGTAGATGTTGCTCCCCGCCATGGTCTGGGCACAAGCAAAGCAAGAAATGGTAGCTTGGAAAATTGATCTGATGGCTTAAGAGCTTCTCAAAACCGACGTGATCCGCTCATTATTGACTTTCCATGCCGCTCTGTCTCAGTACGACTTTTCACGCCGTTGCAATGGCAGAAGACGACATATGACTTGAGCTGCCGGCCACACTATCATTGACTAAAATGATCGAATACAGCAAGCAAGATCACGTTTGAGAATGGACGAAAAAAATATGGTCATAGACACACGCAGGACCAAGCCCGCCAGATTCTTTTATGTACATCGCTAAGATAATATGTACAGGTAGCGATCCACCACTCTATATGTGGAAACAGATACAAAGATGCCTGCAAAAGGTATCATAGAAGAAGAATACGAACAACTCAAAGCGCACTGCTCGTCAACGAGCCATTTAGCACTTGGCAGCCTTGGAGGGCTCGCACTCGCCCTTGGACTTGTCGCAGCCCTTGTAACCCTGGCACTGGGTCTTGGGGTAGCAGTTGTTGGAGTAGGTGGCCTGGAGTCATGTCAGTGGTGGTTCGGTGGGTTGTAGTTGATGCACGTAGTTGCTCACCTTGTCACCGTAGTTGGTGTTGATGCCAATGAGCTCACCACCCTTGACGGCGGTGGTGCCCTCCATGTGCACGGAGCGCTTGCAGTTGGTGTTACCCTTGCAGTTACCGCAAGATCGGTAGACCTTGCCGTAGTCGTTGGCGTAGAAGTTGACGATGTTGACGTGGCCACAGCCGTTGTGCTGGATGACCTTGTCAGAGGCGTGGTAAGCACCACCACCGATGATGTTGGCAGTGCCGCTGCCAAGGATAGAGATGGCATCCTCGCAGACATCCTCGAACCAGGCGAACTCGATGTTGCAGGCACCCTTGCAGTGGATACCCTCACGCTGGTTGGCACCGATGATGACGTTTCGGAGAGTGGCACCCTCCTCGAGGATGAAGACGGCATCCTTGGAACCTAGATAGATACTTAGAAGCTGTCGATTGAGGTATTCAGAGAATCGTAAACTTACCGCCCTCAGCCTGACCACTGCACTTCACACCACGGTCGTATCGGACCCAGCCGGCATCGAAAACCTCACCCTTCTTGAGGGTCCTGGGAGCGCTCAGAGACTTGCTTCCAGTAGCCTTGGGGACACCACCGGTGTAGCCGAGGCAAGCCATGGCCGCGGGGAGGGCGGCGAGGACAGTGACGATGCTGGGAGCGTGCATGTTGGCGGTTGTAGAAGAGATGAGGTTGTTGGTTGAGTGGTTGAAGAAGCAGGCAATTGAATGGATTGATGAGAGTGCGTTGAGTTGAGGTGCTGAATCGGAAGCTATCGAGGCGGCTTTCACACATCTTTATATCAAAGCCTCCGGACTGTCGGCGTCGCACGATGGCTCCTTGTTCAGCCATCCATCTGATCGTGGCCGGTGTCTATCGGTCCTCCCGGCGGGCCTTTGCTCCGCAGCAATCTCCAGTCTCGGCGAAGGGACACGGCGGAAGAACTCGTGGCACGGCCGTGTTTCCAGTTTACTCAGTGAGGATCCCTGGGGCATTATTTCCACCACTAGGGTGAGAAATAAGCTTCACAACCCCTGTCGGTCCCATCCTGCGCATCCATGCGGCGACCTGGATAGACTATTGGTGCTAATGCTTAAGCTTGTTAAGGTTAACCATGTTTGAGCCCCATGCCACGCTCGCCCCCTTTGAATTAGCCAACGACGTGACGCCGGTCTGATGCAGAAAACGGTAGGTCGAAAGTGGCAGCCCAGGGGGGCATCATGCCGGATTTAGATGGCCCGACCACACGGTTCCGAGAGCTGAGAGAACCGATTGGATCGCCTCTCATTGCCCTGGAGAAGTTTGTTTTTGTAAACGGCAGCTTCGGAGGTCCGTCTTCCATCCGTTAAGACGGTTGACTCCTTAATACAACGTTTGTGGTTGCAGAACGTTGAGCCTTGGAGAGTTCCACCAGTGAGCTCGGTTCTCATGGCCGACCGCCTAGTCTGGAGGATCCCTGAGCGGCTCGAGGCTGACATGCATCACGGGCAGACCGCTAAACACTTGAACTCTATTGAAGGTTCACCGAGATGTGCCCGCTAAGAGATGACCTGGTGCACCGACTTCCGATGCTGCGACCACGGGTAGTCCCTAGTGTAGATACAAAGTTTAACCTTGATGATCTTTGTCAACAGAGGCAAACGGATAGAAAACCGCGTATAGAAGCCATCTTCACACCGCAATACTCGCCGAGTAAACGCAGTGGAGTTTGCAACCCCGTTTCCATGGTCGACCCATGAACACGGCACTTTGAGCTGACGGGCCTCCGCTTGCATTGACATGCCCGCCTCTGAGAAACAATCTTACCCCTGAATGATTTCCCGCCTCACAATCGTCCGGTCTTGACTGTCACATCTGTTTGCTGATTGGAGGAAGTAAAGTGCAGGCAGAGGCCCGGTTTTTGTCGGTGGGGGTGAAAAACTCCGACCCCATTTTGAAGGCGAAAGCTGTGGCTCCGGGTCCGATGCCCTACCCTATACCTAGACAACTAACTATTGTTTTGAGAACAATGGGAGCAAATAACAGCATTGTCGATATACAGCGCAAATAGCATTAATAAATGTCATAGTTTGAATCTTATTTGTATAGTAAGAACACCTTTTTTCTCTCATTGCGCCGCTCTCATCTTACGTCTTTCTCTGTCACTTTCTCCTTGCAAAATCTTCATGACTTCTTTGTAATCGGAGGTCAACAACAATATTCCCGTAAACGATGAGTATCCGCTTCGGAGACTTTGCTTGTCCATGCAATGATGGATAACACATGATGTGGAACTCAGTTCTTCCTCACCGAGTATTTACTCGTGTCAAATCTTCCGTCAATAGTAATCTGCGCAACAGCAAGCGGTATGCATGCAAGAGTTCCGAGAGATAGATAGGTACCCGTTATCTGTACTATTCTCCCTCGAAACAATATACGCTCATTCATTGCTGCGGCTTGAGGATATGCTCCATGGCAAACCCCATCGCATAGTCCTTCTTTCCCAAAGGCACACCCTCCTTTCTCAAGATGGCATAAGTCATGTTTAGGTGAAAGTAGATGTTGGGTATCGCCGCCCCCTTGGCAAACGCCCTCCCGCTGATATCCATTGTCCCTGCAGATGGCAAAGCTGTCGGCAAAACCTCTTCTCCATACCGGTTGACAGTATCCTTGTCCGCCTTTTGAAGGGCCTCCAGAACCTCAGCGATGCGTGCGTGCATGTCGGCGTATGAGGTAAGGTTGTCTTCGTATTGCACGGCTTCCCTCCCGGTGAGCCTGGCAATGACAAGCTCTGTGAACCTTGTGGCTGCGTGAATCTGGAAGGTGAGGGGGTTCATATCCTCGTGGAGCCGTGCCTTTAGGAAGCTCTCCGCATTGGGTAGTTCCTCTGCTTTCTTGAGGAGACCGTCCAGAGTCTCAAGGATGGTCTTTGCATCCACAATGGTTGCATCGTATAATGTGAACGCCATGGCTGATGATTCAATGAAGGTGGCGTTAATGTTGTGTGTAATGACAACGCTGGAGGAGGTGTAGACGCGGATAATGAGGGGTTAAAGCGGACGGTGTCGTCGTGAGGATCGACACAGCCTCGCTTGAGGATTCTGGGCAGCGGTAAAATATTCCCCCGAAGGATCCAGAGCTTACTATGGATGCGTTGTGGGACTTGATTTTCCAGGGGAAACCTATCAAGGTGATAGGAGGTTCCTTTTAATTTTGCCGACTTCGATTTGGTAGCTGTGGTATGTTAACTTCTGGTAAATCTACGGCAAGAATAAATGACTACTACCTTGGGTCTTTGAACCGCTCGAACCTCGTATCTGGCTGATGTTGTGCTCAAGCTTCAACGCCATTGGATGGGGCGCCCACAATGACGGCGGGTGAAGTGCTGCCGCCCTTTCTCAACTGTAGACTGTCACATTGCTTCCACTGATCCTGTTTCCGAAATGAATTAAAGGAGACATCGTTTTCAACTCAATTGGAGGTTATAGAAGCAGCGCTGGGCTGATAACCACCATGAGGTCTTGGGTCTTTTGCATGGAGATTAGGGTGCCCGCTTTCCCCATACAAGTGCAAATCTGGCCTCAACCTTGTACATACGACCATACCCACCGGAGAACTCGGGATCCCGTCCGCTCTCCCATAGATAAGCCGGTGAGGGGCGGATTAGTAGTTGGGTCGGTGACGACCAGCGAATCCCCGCTGTTGTATGTTTATTTTTGCCTCCAAGGCCCCTATCACGGCTTACTCGCGGTTCCCTTTTTGGAGGCTGGGTGCCTTGCCTTTTCGTCTCCCTTGCGGTTCCCAAGTGTGCTTTGTGGGCTGGATGATATTGCTCGACTGACCAGGTCGTTGTACACTGCAAGACTCTGCGTTACCCGCCCACTCCAGGTCTCCACTTAGTCACAACTGGGTGCTGCCCCTTCACGCCTCTATTAACACAGGAGTAGTGAAGTACATGAAAGATGATCCAGGAGACTACCTTCTCCATATCGGTAGTCAGAGGGCCCCCTAAGTTCACCATTGGCTCCAAGGTGAGGCATGGTCACCTGGAGATCCCGTTGGGAGATCGTGTTCAAGCCAAAGTTCGGCCTTGGCTGCATATCTGATTCATAGCCGCCGTTATAAATCCTCGTCTGAATCGGTAGGAAGGGGCCCCGGTAAGCCGGTTTGGTGAAACTCTAGTAAATAAGATTCCAATACACGGCGGGGAGACTCGGCAGGTAGGGGCTCTCTGCAATAGCTCCAGTATCGAGTGGGAAACTCTTGATACTTGAAGCCTACTCCTATCTGGGAAAAGAGATCTTTGGCTATGCCATCTTCGCAGACCTGCCTCGAGTCACATCTTAACCGTTTGAGGTTCGGAAAGAGGCCACGATGTCTCTTGGCGTTGGCCAGGCCAAGAAGGCCCTGACGAAGACGTTCGGGTTGAGGAGGAAAGTCGGGGTCCACGAATGTAACAGACTTGATATTTTGAGGGAGAAGATGCACAAGAAACTCTTCGTCGGATACCGTCGAGCTTGAACCATTATATACCGAATTAGTGGTAAGAAAGAGATCTTCTAACACGATAAAGTCCCCCAGACTCGGCATTGGCTCAACTTGCGAATCTCTGTCAAAAGCAACCCGAAAACGCATGTCAAGATGCAAGGACCTCAGGCTTGAGCTGACGTTGGTGAGAAGTTCTACTGCTGTTCGAGGTTGCAACACCTTGGTTGTGCTCTGGTCGACGGATGACTCGGTAAAGGTTGTTTGGTATGAAAAGGTAGAAAGAGAGCCAGAACACGAACCAATGACTTCTTTGACATGGATATTGTCGTCACTTCCATAGCCTCGGAAGTACACCCCCTTGACACTTGACATCTTGGGGTAAGAGTCTTGAGGGCTTACATGAACCGTCTCGAGATCTGGCGCAACAGCCAGGATCGAAGGAGGCGCCGCCATTGCGTCAAACGTTTTGAGAGGGATTTTGGTGATGCCAAGTGCACTGGCTGCCGCAGGGAAGACTTGCTGCGGGAAAAGATTATCGCGAAGAATGAGATGTTGTAGATTTGGGAGCAAGGCGATGAGAACGACAAGAATCTCAGCCATAACAAGCCGTTGCACGTATTCACTGCTTGAATCCCCGGGCTGAAGTTGTCCAAGTATGAACCTCTGCGAGATCTCAAAGCAGGACGGGTGGTGTTCCGACTCCTCGCATTGTTTTCTCCGCTCCCAATAATGAGTCAGGTTTGTGTCCAAAGCGTGCAGGCCTTCTTCGACCACCTCTCGAGCATACTCAACGTCCAAGCGAAGCGCTAGATATTCATCCAAGGCCGCGGTCCGCACCATCCAGGCAAGATCCGGTCGTGATGCTAGAGTTCGAAGAAAGGGCTCTACGCGTCGATGCAATGACGAGGGTTGACGGCCGACTGGGATGATAAACTCGTGAAAGAGGACGCCCTGGGCGACATGGCGGAGCTGTCTCGAGACGAGGCAGAGACTGTACAGAGCTCGGCGGCCCTGCCAGTATGTAGACGAGTCCGTTGATGGGGTTGCTTCCAAGCTCGTGGGCTCATGCAGGCTCCAAAATGGAAGGTCAGGTTGGCCATGACAGTGCAGGCAGAAGCACTCAAAGATGCGGCGCAACAGCTCTGGTGCGAGATTCTCAAGCCTAGCAGAGAGGGCCCGTCTTTGACGGCGAGTGAGAACCATGTCTCTTGGCTTTGTTTGATGGTGAAGATGATAACTGATAGAAGCGATATCCACACACACAAGTGGGATGGTGGAAATTACCTCGATCTCATGTCCCGGGCTAATTTCGCTTGCTCGTTTCATGTGCTCTTCCTCCGCGTATTGTGAAACATCCTTATTGACCCCTGTCATCCTCCCACAGCTCAGCTTGCTCAAGCACCTGTCCCATGCCTGTGACAAACTTTTCCCGATGTGTTGCGAATATGGTGCAAGCTTGACAGGACAAAGAGGTCCAGGAAGGAGTCGGCTCATAGGAGGAAACCTGGCAACGTCCCCGTCTAGCGCCTCCAGCCTCAATGTTTGTGTCTTGGCGATCGGCATCATTATAACTTGGCTCACACCTCGTATCCGAAGCTAGCTAGCACACAGAGGCCTTTTGTAGGTGAACAAAGCAGTATCCTAAAAGCAGCTGTCACCCAATATGACTCTCCAAGTTCAATATCTCTCACCCGCCAACGGAGGCAGAGATCGAGATTCCAAGTCGCGATCGCAAAGTTTCGGGCCAATTCATAAGATGGGTGACAACAGGGCAGACTCTTTCTTAGCTATCTGCATACAAATTACCCGGTTTGGATACCTAGTGACCGATCAACTCGCCAAGCCTGGGCCTGAACAACCAAGGCACCGACCCGACGACGAAGCATAATTAGACACTGGAGATAATTGGCTGGTAAATTCTGCACCATTTCGCTATCCCATTGATCTCGCACGGGTTTGGCTTTTGTCCGTCGATATTTAGGCGTCATGAGATGGGCCAGCAACGCCTAAATATCAAGGCTCTGCCCTGTTCATCCCACTAACTACTTTAGTGACCGTCTTCTCTACAACGTCGATATAGGACTTGACAAAACCTTTCCAGGTGAATATTCCTCCTATACGTCCAAACTCCCCCAGGATTGAGCGGTTGTTCAATCACAAAGTCCCAAAGCATCCTCCTTCGTCACTCTTTTCTAGCCTTGACCTCGGCCTTGGCTCTGCCAAACGATGACGGAGGCTCAAAGGCGTCTCGGCCGCCAAACAAGTCGAACATCTCCCGAGAGCCAAGCAAATTGAGGCTCCAGTATGACAACTCAAGTGGCGACCAGGATGCCTTTGACTGCGCGAGGCTCTCATTGCCTGAGCAACGGGAACATTTAGCTTGACTTGATCAGGCTCAAGGCATTTAAGAAGCCACCCAAGGGCAGGGTTCTCTATAACCCTGATGGGCCTGGGCAATCTGGAGCCTAAGAAGTAGCCGAAGCAGGCTAATCTCTGCTTGAGCGAGGAACCATTGCTGAGCAATGCTATCTACATACAGGCAGCTTTACACCCGTTGGGAGGTTATCTAACTTTTCATGATGCAGCTAGGTGTGAGTCTTCTATTGCTATTAATGACATATCCAAGATATGCAAGGGAAAAGACTAAAAGAAGCCACGGTATTAGCATTAGGATATGATGCTATGAAGTATTAATATTATGTTCTTTGTTATAGCTGAAGCCCGGCCATTAATGGGATAACCGCGTACGACAGATAGTAACTCTGCTACCAAACCGAGAAAGACCACCCGCCGGTTCATCGGCACACCGTTTATCGCCAGAGATATGCTTCCCCTCGCGGAGACCCTTGACTAAGGTCCTAAACTCGACTACTGGGGCACTTCTTACGGCTGAGTCTTGGGTCAAGCTTTTATTGTCATGTTTCCTGATCGCGTCGAGCGCTTCGTGCTCGATGGTGTCATTTGTGCCGACGACTATTTCACCAGCACCTGGATCGGTAGCATCCGGGATAGCGAAAAGGTGCTTCAGAACTTGTTCGATGAGTGTGTTGAAACAGGACTTAAGCTATACCCCCTGGCAGATTATGAGGGTAAAAACATTATTAGGGATGGCTTGATGAGTGCCGTCGTCAGCCGCATAGAGGGGTTGATTGTCAAGCGTTTCCCCTATGGGGTGAGTATGTTGTCTCCAAGCTCAAGTAGGCCCTTCCCAAAATCCTCTACTTCCCCTAGAGGTTTCCCATCGCCATCAAAATATCGGAGGCTGCCCTGAAAGATGACTGGGCTGCAGTCTTGGAGTTCGCCAGTGGCTCTACAGCAGGCCTGGTCGCCCAACCGGTTGCCGCTTTGAACACAGCCGTTGACACAGCACTCCATAGAACCTCTTGAGGCGACTCTTCCTTTCGTGTTGATGGCCCGGACGATCGATACTCCGCCTATTGAGCCCATCTCACACAGAGCTCAATGGATGAAGACTTACTTGACTCGAGAATTGCCTGCGCTGGATAAAGGTTTTCTGTTGTGGAGCAGTTTGACATAAACAAGTTCCGGAACATTAATATCGGCTCTCCAGTCCTCCTAATAAACGGAATCCATGACCCCGTCACGCCTTTGAGCTACGCCTGGGAGGTCTCGGCCCAACTGAGGGGGAAGGCATGTCCTCATTCACGAGGGAGTTTGGGAAGTGTTTCTCCAAATCCACGTCTCTGAGTGGCTCATCTAACACGATGTTAGCATGGATCGAGGGCCCATCCGTCGAACTGTACCAATGAGGTGGTTGGAAAGTATTTCACGGGGAGATGCCCAGATCTGCAAGCCCAATATGTCTGCTTTTGGATATGAAGCATCATCAAGGGGGAAAATATCCAATGATTAGTTATGCGAAATGATGGTAGTGAGCAGTTTTAGGACTTTTTCTTGACTATGGATTAGAATGATCCGGGTTGGCTTTTTGTCAGTTGATACTGCAGCCTTAGCACGGATGGGCCGAGATATTGAGACTAAATAATAGCACCTGGGCATCTAATTTTACCCCTAGGTGGCAATGGGTTTGAGGTAAATTCCTCATTTAGAAAGCAGAATACAAACGGGATGAGCAAGGAAACTCTCCTCTTTGGACCGAGGTCCTAGTGTTGGAGGGGATAGATGCATTGAGCGGGATGCTGTGCCAAGGGGCCGCCAAAGAGGCCTTCAGAATGTGACAAGAGGAAGTCTTTGGGCTGTTGACATGTAGACATGGCACGTGGACACGGATAGGTGGCTGATGTCGTGGTTGGGCCAGGCAAGCCAGCTGGCAACGTATCAGCGGCTCAAGGGATGGTAAACTATAGTGACTGATGATTAATTGAGAATGAATTTTGACTCTCACCTCAGGGGAACGCCGAACGTTTGATGAGGCGCCATGAGAGAGGGGAATGCTGTTTGGTGTACGTACTGGCCCGGGTGCATGGCTGCGTGAAGCGCCCGTCCCGGAGGTGGGGTGCCTCCTTGGGTGTTGAATCGAATCCGTCTAATTTATAATGTTGTCTTCTCTCTAATATTTCCCTTTTCTTCATACGGAATGCGTGGAAGGTTGGAGCGAGCTTCTGAATCTTCTGGTCAAGTCAAGGCGTCAACGACATGATGGTAATGACACGCTTATTGATCGTGAGTTTGCCCCAAAATAATTTCAGGTACCTCCCTCACAGCCTGATTCTTACTCACTGGTGCTTCTGCTGTGCCAAGGCATCGGTCGGGTCGCGCAAGGGAATCACATTGGCTCTACCAATGGAAGCATCTAGTATCAGCAGAGATGGCGGTTCCAGGTCAATAAAAGGGCCCTGAAATAGGTAGTTAGTGGTCAGCTGAAAATAGAACCCACACACAGTTGAGCCTCAGCGCGCCTAACGAAACGGATGCCTCAGCTGGGCGAACCATCCACAGGAGGCAGCCTAACCCGGTTCTTCCCTCATGGTGGCACGAAGGCAGCCTGATGGACGATATCTACCTATGGCAAGTCAACGGCCAGGGTTCAAAGAGGGGTCTCACAGCCGTGGCTGAGACGCGCATAGAAGACTGGGTGATTTCTTCCCCTTTGACCCACCTCTTTTTGAGGCGTACCACCATCCACGGCCATTTATCGAGCCAGTTGCACGCCTTGCTCATAGGCAAACATGGTCTTGGCAGTTTCGCCGAGGCAAACATTACATTTGGGCTTCGTGGCAGAAGCTTCTGGAGTCTGCCCAACAGCTGTTGGGAGGCGGTGCATATGTAAGGCAGACAGGACAGGTCTTCCGCAGCTGTGATGGCTTTGTTCGCTTGCTTGCCTTTAAATATCAGGCCACGGCCTTCTTGTGCTTTTCACCTTGTCAACTTCCTTCGCGGAAAGGACCAAAGCGCCCAAGGTCCAGTACAGTACAGTACACAGGCTTATTTTAACCTCGCTACAGATTAGACAACACGCCATTCTCGTCAATATCCATATTACTATATCGGGGCCTTTTCTCTTGCCTACAACTTTTCGCTCTCACTCACGCCACATTGCCACACGCGAACAAGATGTTGAATGCTCAAGACAGCTTCATCCACCAGGGTCATCTGGCTGTCCAGATCAAGAAATGGAACGAGCAGGATAATGAGAGGCATAACTGGTTGCGAGTAGGCTCTCAAATATCTTCTGATTAGTACGCATCAACGTCGCTGACCGGAATTTCTTTCACAGATGCTGCAGCAGACGGTGGAGGCCGCCGAGGACGAGAGACGTCGTCTGAAGATGGAAAATGATGATCTCACGGCCGAGAATAAGGAATTGAAGAATCATTTGGTGCGTCAAGATCCCACGGCTATGGTAGGCTCTTTGCTAACAGCAACGTGGCACAGAAGGTGCAGCAAAAAGAAAAGGATCCCTATGTCGCGGTCCTCGTCGACGGCGACGGCGCCAAGTTCCAGGACAGCCTCCTCCAAGACCCTGATGAAGGTGCCACAAATGCTGCTCTCGCCATCAAACAACAAGTTGCCGAATACCTCAAGGATACAGACCTCAGCAGTGATATAACCATCTTTGCCCGCGTCTTTGCCAACGTCAAGGACCTCGCTCATTCTCTCCGCCTCTCGGGAATTGTCAACTACGAAGATAGATTTTTGAAATTTGTTACAAACTTCACCAATGCTCGCGCCGAGTTTGACTTTGTCGACGTCGGATCTGGGAAGGAGAATGCCGACGCCAAAATACGACGTGAGATTATCTCTACCGTCTTACCACAGGCTATAGTTCGACATGTATGCTAACCTAGATGATAGGAATGCTGAAATACTATCACGACGATGTTCGTTGCAAGAAGATATTCTTTGTCGCCTGCCATGACGCCGGATATGCGCATGACCTACGCCCATATATCGACGATCAGGGGAACCGTCTCGTACTGGTCGAGACCACCCCGGCAGCACCAGGAATCAAGAAGCTGGGTCTTCCCATTATCACTTTTGACAATGTATTCCGCAGCGGTCTGCTTCAGAACGAGACCAGGGTTGTTCCCCAATCTCCACCCAAGCAGATTGCTTCTCCGGCACCTCCGCCTCCGCCTCGTGCTCAGCCGCCGGTTGCAACCACCACAGTCACGGCGACCGCAACCACAATCAGATCAGGTAATGGAGGCATATCCACCAAGTATAAGGGGAGCTATGCCGCGGCTGGCGGTACCGGAAACCACCAGAATATCGATGTCGGTGCGACAAAGACGAAGGCACTCAGGGTCCTCGAGTTCAATGAGGACAATGTCCGCCTTGATCCGCCTGTCAGGGCTCCTGGTAATATTCCAGCTCAGGATACCTACAAACGGAAACTCGCAGAGGCAAGAAATTCCGCGTTTTGCAATGGCCACTATCTCAGCGGCACCTGTACTTGGGGAAGAGACTGCCTCAGGGAGCACGACACAAAGCTCACCGCAGACGAGATGGCCATCCACCGCTACAAGGCACGGAGCTGCCCGTGCTTCGCCGGGCCTGGGTGCCCTGACTTTTCCTGCCCCATGAGCCACCACTGTCCACTGGACCCGTACTGCACACGCAACGACTGCAAGTTCTATCATGTCAAGTTTGGCGATATGCACTTGACCAAGGAGGGCCTCAAGGCAGTGTAAGTGAGCCCGGGACGTACTGAGAACTTTACTGACATGCATCAAGGAAACGTTGGACTGAGGGCTCAGAGTTCCCAGAGCCGATAGTGCTTTAGCTGCAGTTGCAGACAAGGTTCAACCCCCAACACCATGCTCACAAAGATTGATACTCGGGCCCGGATTGGCATGTTGGCTGCATCATTCCAATGAATATTAGTCACTAGACATCCTTCAAATAAATTGTTACCCTCCGTTGGTTCTACCCAGGCCATCCATCCTTTGAAGTCAAGCCCAGGGTAGACACACATACCAACTCAGCCAATACCAGAGCTGGCAACTCGCATTCCAAGCGCTCTAACCGGAGCAAATTCCGCTTACTGCAAACGGACAGATGACGAAATGGATCCCTCAAGGGGACGGCCCCACAGTGGAGGGAACAACACGTGTCGACTATCGGCCAATGGCCTCGGGTCGCCGAACTGGGTTTCTCCACGGACATGGTACAATACTCCGCTGAGGAGACGCAATTTCCCCTCCTGGGGCTAGACAAGATTTATCTACGTCGTATGACATTGGAAGATAGCGCTCCGGGGAGACCTGGTTCCATGGCACCACGCTGACTGGTAGTAGTCTGATGAGCCACGGGACAGAGATAGCACTAGTATATATAACGCCCGCTCGCCGGTCTCTGCGGAGCCGCAACCGGCACGGACAGACAGAAAGAGATCTTCACATCCGTCTGATGATTAATTACCTACAGTAGCAGGAAAACATGATGAGACCAACGAGCAGCCTGATGAGGAGTGCCGTTCTCCGGGCCTCTGTGAGGCCTGCCGTGCGCAGCTCTGCTATCGTGACGCTGTCAGCAGCAACTCGAGTCAACGTTCGAAACTTCACCTCTACCCGGAAATGTCTTTGCGGAAGCTGTGCTAGCTCGAGCGGCCAGGCTTGCGCCCGTCACAGTCGTGTTGTCCCCAACACCAGCACCATCAACGCGGGCAAGACGGCGGCGTACGCGACAACAGCAGCACCTGAGATTCCCAAGGAGCAATGGGCACAGGTTCTTGAACAGATAGGCGGTCGTATGTTCTATCGAGGCATCGCTCAACGTGACCAACGAACCAAGAAAGGCTGACTACCTACCCAACAGCTGTCCAGTACAAGAAGATTCCCGTCCCGAAGCCGGCTTCGGATGAAGTCCTCATCAACATCAAGTACAGCGGCGTCTGCCATACTGACCTGCACGCCGTCAATGGCGACTGGCCTCTCCAGTCCAAGATGCCCCTCGTCGGAGGACACGAGGGTGCGGGCGTCGTGGTTGCGCGGGGTGAGCTCGTCAAGGACATCGAGATTGGCGACCACGTCGGTATCAAGTGGCTTCATGGCTCGTGCATGAGCTGTGAGCAGTGCCGGCAGTCCAACGAGTCGCTCTGCTCGACTGCTTCCCTGTCTGGCTACACTGTCGACGGCTCATTCCAACAATACGCCGTCGGCAAGGCGGCCCATGTTGCCCGCATCCCCAAGGATTGTGACCTCGCCGCAGTCGCACCTATCCTGTGTGCCGGTCTGACCGTGTACAAGGCACTCAAGTCTTCCGGTGCCCGGCCCGGTCAACATGTTTCCATTGCCGGTGCTGGTGGTGGTCTCGGTGTCTTCGCTATCCAGTATGCCAAGGCCATGGGCCTGCACGTCACGGCCCTTGATGGCGGCGAGGAGAAGCGCAAGGTCTGCCTTGAGCTCGGTGCCGACACCTTTGTCGACTTCAAGACTTCCAAGGATACTGTCGCCGACATCCGCAAGGCCTCTGGTGGCTCTGGTCCTGATGCCGTGCTGCTTCTGGCCGCCAGTGAGAAGCCCTTCCAGGAGGCGAGCCAGTATGTCAAGAGCAAGGGCACTATTGTCTGCGTCGGTCTGCCAGCCAATGCATTTGTCAAGGCTCCCGTCTTTGATACCGTCGTTCGGTAAGAACCCCAATGAACCGACTCTTGGAGGTCACTAATTAGGTGTACAGTGAGATCAACATCAAGGGAAGTTATGTCGGCAACCGGCAGGACACCGCCGAGGCCATCGAGTTCTTCCGACAGGGATTTATCAAGGCACCATTCAAGTAAGTGTGTCAGATATGAAACACGAAACGCCTGTTAATTCTCGTGCTCTAGGGTTGTCGGCTTGTCGGAGCTCCAGGATGTGTATGACTTGATGCAAAAGGGCGGCATTGCTGGCCGCTATGTAGTGGACACCAGTAGGTAAGCGCATCTTCTTTCGCTAGGTAGATAAAGACCCCAAGGTCGGCCTCTTAAGGGAGGCATATTGAAGAATGAAAAAAAGTTGAACCTGAACTACGGACTTGTCGAGAAGATGAATGATGAAGCAACTCAAGCCCGGCTCTCAAGGAACGGGTTGGGGATGCACGCCTGGACTCTTAGCGTGGCCTTTAAGCGAACATATGGCATTGATGAGAAGATTAAATAGCGAAAGAATCGAAGCTGCTGCCAGTGAATCTTGGAACGTGTTCGGTGTTGACACTAAAGTAGTTGAGGCTCGTTGGCACATGCAAGACGCTATGGCATCCGCACGGGTCTCTTGGCGTGAGAGATATCGACGTCAACCGATGATCAGTATAAATCGGAGCAGAGAGAACCATTCAGTCAACTTGCTGGCCAGTTCCTGATGACTAGCTTGTGCAAGACTCTGCCAGCTGACGATACTCTAAAACATCACTGTTTCGCTCGAGCTTGGTGCGAACTATTCAACTTGAGAGTAACTATTTGGGCTCGAGATCAGTTTTGTGGACTTGTAGTTAAACTAGCAGATGCCGTGTTATGTGCACGCCGTATCAAGAGAATATGATGTTTTCGGCTCAGCTAAGAGGGGGTCATATATACTGACGGACAACGCGCACTCTTCAAGAGCATCCTCAGCAATACCGGGAGGCGAGTGACGTTGCCATCAAACATGTTGCTAACGCCCCATAGAAAACAGAGACTCAAGTCCGCCACCAGATACAACATCTCCATTCTCAAACGTTGCTAGCATCTTTCTCATAGCTGATCCATCCGATCCACCGGGTGCATTGCCGTAGATGGATTCGCCAAGCATGCGCAACTGCATAGGGAATTGGGCATCTCCGTAGTGTTCGATGATGTCCGCCTTTGCAACTCCACAGCGTAGGTTCTGCCACTGGTCCTCGTCCATGCCAAAGACCTCGCACTCTCGCTGTTTCTCGGGTGTCCACCACGAAGGGAGCAGTGCCTTGTTGGACCTGGTTATCTTGCGCATGAATCGCCTGAAACCCTGTAGACTATCTTGATGGCCAGCGTAGATGCTGTCACCATCGACCTCTCCCTCGAGGTTGTACATGTCCTCGATGCGGAGACGGTATGTTTCGAGAAGCAGGCGATAGACATCCTTCTCTGGACGATTGTGGAGGTAGGTGCCATTGTCCAGGCGTGTGAATGGGTTGGGGATGGGTTGGTCTAGTCCCTTGGGTGGAGGCAGGCCCTCATTTCCAGAAGCAGGGGCATCTTGCTTACCGCAGACCTTCTTGTGTGTCTTCCAGTCGGCCTTCTGGCAGTCTCGGCTGCAGTAATGCGTCTGCTTGCACTTGGCGCAGTGCTTCAGCGACACTTCTTCCCCACTCTTGTTGCACTTGTTGCAGGAAGCCATTCTGAGATATTGATATGAGACAAGAGGGCCCGAAACGTTAGTGGTAACTGCTAAGGGTCGGAGGCGGATCCGCGGACGATGATGGTTTGGTGGAACCTTGAATGGGAATGCCGAAGGTGGTGTGGGCACGAACTGGTGATTTGTGGATAAAAGCGAGCCAATCGGACGACACTGCGGGGACTGAGAATTAGGTTTTACGCGTGGGGGTCACGTGTACCATCATGTGAAGGCCTTGCTTCATCACAGGACCCAGGACCCAGGACCCAGGGGCACATGAAACCCCTGACTCTCGGATATACATGTGCGTACGGGGCCATGTTTTCGGTCACATCCCGTGATGGAACAGTCTAGGTTCTTCATATTGTGGAGCGAGCTTAGGCAAGGGCAAGAGCAACATGCATGCTCACGTTTCAACAAAAACAGCCCATGTCAGATGCCGCACCTGAGCGGAGTTGCTGGGGTTCGAGTTTACAGTTATTGACCGAGCCTCAACATACTTAGTATGCCAGATTGAATTAAGCATGATATATGGAGTGCCGACTCCATGGGGCAATGTTTAAGAAAGATTGAAGTTGATGAATTGGAGTGCATCGAACGAACCAGGATAGCCCTGATGTTTAGGGTCGTCTATCTAAGGCGGCAGGGCGGTCAGTTCGCGAGATCTACAGTATGTAATTTAGGTCCTTAAATCGGGCATAATCACTGTCACGAGCAGCACATTAATCTTTGAGCTGAGAAACCAATAAGACCCGGGTGGCATCTGCGGCGTTGAGGGGGAACTGACTGCCATCGCACCGAAACTTGCTTGAGCTGTGGCTTTTACCCGTTGACTGGTATATGTGGAATTGCGAGTAGAGAAACAGTTTTCTCTCAGATTAGATTGCACACTTGTCCTAAGGAAAACCTCTAGGAACAATCATCATTGAGTGGGGATTTGTGAAAGACGAGAGGTCCCTGGGATAAGGCCTCCTCTCTCTCGCTTGTCCTTTTCCTTCTCTACTTCAATGAGACTTGTCCACGAAATGAAAGATTGGTTCTTCAGCACATTGAATGCCACCTAAAGATATATACGAGTAACTTGGCCTAGCTGGAAGTTCAATATTCCGTAACTGATATTCACGGGCCCTTAACTAGCCTTTTTCGGTCCATTAGGCATCACCATCAATTGATGACGGGTGAGACTGCAAAGACATGAGGAATTAACTCGAAAGAAATTATTTCGCATTCTCTAACCCAGCGGGGTCATCTCAACAAGATAAGAGATCGTGTCATACCGAAAGGTCGGTGCCTACATCCCACTTAAAGTTTGTATGTAGACTTATCTTGTTCAAGTTGCTGGAGCAACCTGGTGGCTTCTAACAGTGGATGGCTGCCAATTTGCAACATGATTTTTCAACTCATGCTCTTGGTTTGTGTGACGGAAACGCCCTTTCAGAGAGTTGTGTGCATGAATTCACGATCACACACCGAATTTCAGAATGCAGAGTAAGATCCAGATCACGAGCTAGTTTAACCTGCAAGACTAGGCCAGAGTTCCATTAAACGACTTGGCCTTGATTATCTTGGACCTTGAAACTCAATCCGGACTCACATTCAGGGGAGAATCCGAGTTCACCGTGTTGAGAAACCTAGTTCAAGGCCTCCATTGCATCCAAAACCCAAGACCCCAAGGTCCCCCCATTCAAAGGGGACAGTAGATACGATAGTTCTGGGCAAGACATGTTGTTCTGCTTCGCCGCAGAAATTGTCCGAAACATTGAGTTTATAAAAAGCCACCGAGAGAGGGATCGAAATCCCCCTTTACAATACTGAGTCACCAATTGACTTTGGGTTGTTCTGATTGAAGCCCCAAAAACAAGACAGGAAACCACCCAACCTGCGATACTTGTTGATTGTTGACAAGATGTTGGAATCTTCTGGTTCATTGTTCCTCAATTTTTTGAAAAGTCTAACTACCACGATGCCTAATTAATGCCTGTGCCTCCCCTTAGACGTCTGATTTGTTTTTCTCCCCTTCATCCATCAGTTCTGAATCTTCATTCTTGCCGCCTTCTCGCTCTATGCTGCTTTCTTGTTAGCATATGCAAGCTTCAGTCTCTTGTCAAGCATTCTATTCACATCGACATTGTCATCAACTTCTGGTTTGGCACTTTCTCCATCTTCTTTCAGATCCTTTTTGTCAGGCTTCCTTAATTCAATATTCACATCCTCAAGAGTACGCATCAACAACTTCTTTTGGGCGTTTTACAGCCCATTCTTTCAGACGGTCTCGATTCAGTATTGCAATCTCCTGAACAGTACACGACAACACCTTCTCTCGAGCGTTTTACAGTCCTTTCTTTCTTTGACGGCACACATACAATCACGGCACCATGTGTTCTCTCGATCAGCAAATGTCGTACCTATCAGTCGCTGACGATGACATGGACGACTGTCTCTCCGAGTGCTCCTACTACTCACTCCCTGAGCTCGACGAAACAGACCCTGTCCGCCGTATTCCCAGTTCAGTAGTCAAGCAACAGGCTGAGGTAGTTCCCGCTTGCCCTCAGCTACAGTCCAACTATCCTCACGCCTACCACAACTCTGAACGACTTCCGCTACGCGTAGCTGGACCATGGCTCGAGCATCCGCTCATGAGCCATGGTTCGTATAGCTTAGGATCGCCTGGTCCCGCGAGGGTCGTCGTCAGTGCAATGGGTGGCAGTGGATATGACGTTATTTACCACCCAAACCGTCCATCATACTGGGGTTATAAAAAGAATACCTTTGCTCAGGCAAGGTATCACCCCAAAGGATCTCGCCGTAGCAATATGCCGGCGCAGTATCAATATTTCGGCCAGTCGTCATGGGGTCTACCCTCTGCCTCCACCTTTGAGCCTCTTTCGCACCACCATTATCTCTCTTCACCCGACGCAGGACTGTTTCAAACACCTGTGGGTGCATACACTCTACAACCGCCCGTCCTCGATGAACAGTCTCTTGCTATACAGCAGCATGCTTTGCAGCAACAGCTTTTTAACACTGAGCAATACGTTGGCGCGCAACAAGACTTGGACATGCAGAAATGGCTTAAGACACAATCATTCCCTGATACACAGCAGCATCTTGCTCCCCAACAACCCATTACCACGCAACAGTACTTTGATACTCAGCAGTGTCTTTTTCAACCATCTCCATATTACTGGACTGACTACTCAAGTCAGATGATGATCTCGGCTCCTCTGATCCAGGCTGCAAGCCCAATGGGTTATGCTTAATGCTCATCCTATACCCGGGATAGACCGTTGGAAGACAGTCAGAGCAGCACAGCCTTTTCTCTTTTTCTTTTTTTTTTCTTTCCTGTTTTTGAAGATGATAGATTTTGTTTTTCGAATGTTGAAGTCGAAGGGGGATAGCTGCATTGATAGAAACGAGATGCCAATGAAATTGAGCTACACTCTCATCCGAGAATCAATGGGATCTTCTCCTGTTCCAATAAGTCTTATTCCTTTGCATCCACCTGGTCGCTCACCAAACAACACGCAATACCATGTTTCCACTCCACTCATAGAAAAACGTATGTATCCTTCTTCCTGACTAGGTGGCCGTACTTTTCCTCGTCCTTGTTCCACGTCATGGAGTATGTCCTCGATTTGCAAAGTGTATGCCTATAAGGACGTCCAAAGCCCACACGACACTTGTGGAGGTATTCACCATATTTAAATAGTTCTTCGTCTATAGCTATCCACTCCGATTCTACCCTTGATAAGCATCGTCATGGCCGCGGTAAATCTAGCTCATAAATGGTAGCCGTTCATGACAACCCGCAGCTAGTGATAAGAAAACAGATGCTTGCAGCCTATAGGCTGAAAAAGGACTTACTAACCGTAAATTTAGGCTTCAATACGTGGTGATAAATGTTATCATCTAAAATTTCGTGCCCAGTTCCTGGCTTCCAGCCACCCTGAGACGGAAGATTTACCCCTGTCCCGGCGCCTGCATGTTGAGAACTCGCAGTTGATTGGTTATCACCACAGCCTGATGAAGACATGCCCGCAAGTAAAGTGACTTAAAATAGACATAGAGAGCACGAGTAAGAAAGATTAACTAAAAATCAAGTTGAGCGTTATCTACTCTTTTGAGAAGCTCTATGGGTTCTTCCATATTTGCCTACTTAGTCTTGACTTTTCACTTTTATCCTGTCTCACTGAAGAACTGCGCTATTTCCTTTTGGTACCCACTAATCTTAGCGAGGCTGATTTAGCCAGCACCTCAGCCGGGCTTGGATCAGGTCACACTCAGGCAGCGAAACTAACCCTCTCCCACCTATGTCGATTTGGTAACCAACCACACTTGTAGTGGTCTGGCCTCCAACTAATACGCGCAGAACACACTTACTCTTTCCAAGATGGCTGAGGCATTCGAGATCATTGGCCTTGCCTCAAGCATTGTGGCATTCGTCGACTTCAGCATCAAGCTTGTCTCGGCGGTCAAGTCAGCACGAGACTCGGTTCACGACACACTCCCCGAGGTCCACGAGATTGAGCTCTGCTTGGAGGATGTGCGGAATTCCAATCTCAGGGCCATTCAGGGACCACCTGGACGCCAATTATCTCAGGGAGAGCGACACATTATGGCCATGACGACCGAGTGCGAGAGATTGGCAGGTGAGCTTGGCGAGATCGTCAAGAAGCTCAGGATAAGAGACGGCGCTAGATTTAGGACCATAGAAAGTAGCCGCATCGCATTGCGTGTGCTGAGGAAAGTAAAGGATATCGAGGATCTGCGTCGTCGCATCGACAACTTGGACGTCAGGATAAGGGCCAACGTGCAGATGATTTTGGATAGGTTAGTCACTGAAGCCAGTAAAGAATACCTATCACTAACTGACTGACTGGCAGGGAGCGGGGTTCTGAGATTCTGTCTGATCTCAATGCTCTTCGAGAGTCTCAGAAGCAGCTGGGAATCAACCACGACTCCAAGCTGGATGACATCCAGAAAGATATTCTGCGCCTAACTGCTGATAATCGCAAGGCCCAAGGCGAGCAACTGGCTGCCTTGAAGCAACACCTTGACTTGTTGGAACAAGAACGGATCACCTGTCAAAGACAGTCCAGGGTCATCCGGAGCCTTTACTTTCCAGAGCTACGACGCCGATGGTCGCAGATAACTGATGCGGATCAGTTCACAAATGACTGGCTATTCGATCCAACTAGGACAAACTTTGTAGAGTGGCTCAAGGATGGAGATGGCATCTTCTGGATTAGTGGTAAAGTGCGTTATCTATCTGACTACTCTGCGATATAAAATGCTAACTGCATCCATCCTAGGCGGGCAGCGGTAAATCGACACTGATGAAGTTCGCAGCCGAGCATGAAAACACGGCCAAGGCCTTGGATGAGTGGGTGGGCTCTTCTCAGCTCTTCACAGCGAGTTACTACTTCTGGAACCAAGGTTTCGAGATGCAAAAATCTCAAGTCGGACTCGTCCAGTCCCTGCTGTACCAGATCCTGAGACGAGCTCCTACCTTGATCCCGCACGTCTGCTCGGATGACCGTTTGGATCACGAAAGATGGGAAATTAAAGAGCTCAAGACGGCCTTTGAAGCCCTCGCTAAACACAGCGGCCTGTCCACCAAATTCTGCTTCTTCATCGACGGCCTTGACGAGTACGACGGCGAGGAAGAAGATGTTGTCAGCTTCCTGACCTTCTTCTCTAAATCCAAGTTGGCCGATATCAAGATTTGTGCATCGAGCAGACCTCGACAAGTCTTCAAGCCCTTCCAGGAGAGCGTTTATTCCCTGGCCGTCCAGGACTTTACAAGGGAGGACATGAAGACACATGTCCGTCAGAGGCTTCAGATGAACGAAAAGTTCAAGGCTCTAGGCGCCTCACAGCCTGGATGTGAGGAACTCATGGCGCAGATTGCCCAACAATCACAAGGTGTTTGGCTGTGGGTATTCCTCGTCACCCGCGACCTGGTCCACGCCGTGAATAGGAACGAGGGGTTTTCCACTCTGCAAAGAATCCTCCGGCTATTTCCACCAGATTTGGAGGCGTACTTCGAGCACATCATCGAGGGTATCAAGCCTGTCTTTCGAGTAGAGATGGCACAAATCTTCTTGATCACGACCGAAGAAGTTCAGCCTCTACCACTGTTCGCCTTCTCGTTGCTTGAGCGAGAGAGCCGCGACTCTGACTATGCCGTGAAAGCTCCAATCTCGCCGTCCAGCGAGCAGGAGGTATCAGATGCCGAAGACCAGTGGAAGAGTCGGATCCAAAACCGATGCGGTGACCTTCTCATCGTCAATAACATGCCTCACCCCATCTTCCTTGGGAGCCCTGTCGACTTCCTCCATCGTACGGTTCGCGATTTCTTGCAGGACTGCTACCACCAGCGGCTGGTGGAAATAGTAACACCCCAGTCAAGCTTTGATCCTCTAGTATCACTCTGCAGAATGACCCTCTTCCTGCTCAAGAGCGTGCCAAACGAGGATTTCCGTCGCAAGTCCTCCATCAACAGGGTTATTGGGCTCACAGACGAACTCCTCTACTACGCTCACGAGGTTGAAAAGCGAAGCCAGGCCCCAGACACGGCTGATTCTCCTGTGGCCGACGTGTTGGACGAACTGGACCGGGTCAACTGCGAGCACGCACGCTCCCTACGCAACAGGCACTGGACCCATGCAAGAGATCTGCCAAGATCTCGAGGATACGAAGAGTACCGCGAAGGTGGTAATTGCAACTTCCTAGCACTGACTGTCCAGGCTCGTCTAGTCAAGTACGTGCGAGGGAAGCTCGCGGCTGACCCAAAACGACTACAAAAGCCTGGGCGACCTCTGCTTGACTACGCTCTTCGTCCGAGGCGAGTGACGGCCATCAGCATGCCGTATCACTCTCAGAGGGACGATCCCAGTATTGATGTCAACATGGTCCGCCTGCTGCTGGATAATGGTGCCAGTGTGAACCAAAAGGTGCATCTTAACGACGGCCGAACAGTCTGGGCGCTGTTTCTCCTTTCGTGCTATGAGAGCACCACGGGAGGCGAGGCCACCGCGCCAATGAGGGAGGCCTGGTACCAAGCAAGTGAGTTGCTCTGTCAGCACGGCGCAGACCCTCAGTGTTCGCTCGACGATAATGATGCCTCAATGAACGTGGCTGGGGTCATGGACAAGATATTTGGGAGGGACAGAGCTCTGCATCTGCAAAGCTTGATGGCCGAGGTCCAGACACGGAAGCAACCGAACAGGGGCTCCTGGCTTTCTGCCCCAGGGCGTTTCTGGAGGATGGTTTCCAATTAATCAAGAATTGGATCTGAGATGGACTCTAGAAGCGAGGGATAGGTACAGATAGTGTGTCCACGCTGGAATACATGATTCAAGACTATTCTAGAAAACACAGCCTATAGGTCACGCGCCTCCGCTGGGGCCAGGATGTAAGAACCTAGTAATGAGCAAATTGCTAGATTGTCCTTGATCAGGGTCTGCCATAATCTCCCCATCAGAGACGCGGCGTCTCTGGGGTACGTCTTCATCTTCCTCCTCCCGGAACCGCGCTTCACTCGGTAGTAAAATAGCCCGATCAATTGCCTCGGGAAGACCGCGATGCCTCCCTCGTATCATGACGGCGCAAAGGATTACCTTGCTGGCGGCATGCCACCCACCACTGAACGAATAATCCGCGTCTGGCAGCCCTACACTCACGCCAACGCAGCCGTACGCCGACACGACCTCAAATATGACGTTGAAGACGGAGTAGTGGACGGGATCCCGACGGAATTGACCCGACTCGATGGTTGTGATGACAAGAACGGCGAGCATTAGAGCCCAGACGTTGTGCCGCGCAAATCCCCCATTCATCTGTCGTCCAAAGCGTTTGAGCTCGTTGATGAGGGCGTTTTGACCCTCATTCCACGTGGCGTCTTGATCATTTTGGGGACTGAAGATGCCGAGTGACCGCTCTTCGTAGACGTTCGTGCGCCTTCTGCTAATTCTTATTGGGTGGGCGAGGATGAGCATTGAGATTGCATACAAGAATTGTAATCCGATGTGTAGATTGGCGATGTTGGTGATATGGAAGCCTCCAAAGCGGACGGCTATCACCCAAGAGACAGTGGTTAGTGCTCGAGCAGGAAGGGTTGCTAAGTTTCGTAGACTTACAAAGGGCCTGGAACAGACCAGCGAGAACACGCGGCCCCGTCGGGATGCTCTCGATTTCAGGGTTGTCAAGGTTAAAGAGTATGAAGCCGACCCAGTTGACCGAGTTGAGCAAGATGAGCATTAATAGAAGCCACCAGGTTACGGCACTCGGCCAGAGATGAACATAGACGCGCCGAGGATGGTCCAAGATGAAGCGTAAGCATTCCGTTGAGCTGGTCCACCCTCTTCCCACCAGTCGCAAGATCTTGACAAGTGACCAGAGGATGAGTCTCAAGAAGATGGGAAATGCCGTGCGCCCGGCAAGGATCATCAGACCCATGGTGATGAGGACAAAGTACGAGCGCTGGAAGGGGACCATGCTGGTGTCTAGTAGAGTCATGCCCGAGTTGTTGAAGGCTGATACGCCGTTGAAGATGCCCAGCCACCAGGGATTCGGGCTGTCATCCAAGGTTGGCTTGTTATTGTTGATCCATGCACCAAGACCTATGCAACCTAGAAATTGCCAGAGGAAGAAGTACAACAATAGGATCCTGAGAAGCAGCTTCAGGGCGCGAAACTCGATGCCGCCTAGCTCGTCACGTTGCTCACTGGTGAGGTTAAAGGTAGCTCTATTTCGGCCCACAGTTGGAGTCCAGGAGAGATAGGGAACCTCGTCGTCGTCCTTTTCCTGGGTTCGGGTGTTTCCCTCGGCCTCTACTTCAGGAGGGGGCGATGGATAAAGCGGTATCATACGGGGTGGCGAAGGATCCCTTCTCCTCGCGCGTGCCTCACGGACTATGTCATGAAAGCGCTTGTGGAATCTCCGCTTGCGAGAGTACACGATGCAGATGGAAATCCAGATCCGGCTACCAAAGATGATGAGCAAAAAGAGGAGAACCTGCTGCCCTGTCGTCGCTTGGCTCAGGTTGACGGTCGCAAGACCAGCAGATGTCATGGCAGAGACGACCAGGAACAGGCTGTCGACGTAGGCGATGCCGGAAGACGAGCCCCAGAAGATGACAGACGCTATCGAGCAGACGATGATGAAGTAGGCGTAGTGGCTCGTGATGAAGCTGAGCTTTGACAGAAATTGTGACTGCCATGCTGCGCGTACAAGCTGGGCTGGACGGCGGATCCAGGCCTTGTCATGCTGCCACAGGGGTGTTGAAGCGTCAATATCGTGACCTTGCAGCCTGAACACTTGATCGTTGTCTTCGATGTTTCGGAGTCTGGGGCCGCTCTGTTCAAGGTCCATTCTAGATGCAACTGGCGTTTGACTTGGTCTCCTGGAGCATTGAGTGATTTGCTTCGTTCAGCCGTGTGTGGGCTGAGGAAGAGAGGCGGGGCTGGCTGCATAGCATGCGCGAATCAGATCGTCCTCCATGGGTTCTTGGGTCATCGCAGGATCCCTGGTGGACAGGCGTAAAGACCATTTAACAGAGATTATCTAGATATATTAAGAAATTCCTTTAAATGTCAAAATTCGAGGTTAAAGGCACCGATACTCCCCAGAGGCAATGGAAAAAGAAAAGACACCAACACAAGACTTGCGCTCCAAGAAGTATATGATCTGATGCGTGCTGGCCTCACACATATGGCAGAAAATCTGACTGGTAGATGGCCAAGGCTCTCGACACTGGTGGAGGCAGTGCTTCACCATGATTGTTCGTGTCGTAGTCTGTAGAAGCGTCAAAGCGACAGTCTTGGCATAACCAGTGAGTGTCGTTGCTGTCCGCCACCACTCGCATTATGCCCTTCTAGGACAGCTTTCTACATTCCTGGCGTAGGTACAAGTATTAGATTCACGTAATGATTTCTCCTTATGGATCATGAATCAGCCAGCCTCACTCTGCCTTGTTCACCGCTCCTCTTTCAAGTACTCTCGCATCACAACCAAACCACTACACCTTCATCTCCTCGCTGCATTAACCCTCGCTATTATACGTACTTCGGTTCAGAAACACGAGCTATGACCTTGATATTGTTCCCCAAAGCAATCACACAAGCTTTGATACTGCACGCATTTTCTTCCCGCGGCCTATCTGTAATTCTCACCCTGCGCGAGGTACGAGCCTACGTTAACGAGTAATAGCACGTATCTGCTCTTAATCCCACTCCATCTTCTATCCCTACACTGAAAGACAATGATAGTGTCAGCGGGCGCTTTGCAATAACAACGGGACTGGGCCTGGGCTTGCCGCTCGTGCTTGCACTCGCAGGCCTGGTCATCGCGTTCCGCAAGTGGCGACAAGAGGTGCGAGACTTGGATCAAGAGGCCCAGATTGTTGTAGGGCCAAAGGATTACCCCCGTGGTCCTAGAATGGTGTGCTACGTGGCGGTAGGCATGGCGTTGATCTTGTTCAAGTTTTATTGCATTGTCACGCTTTTGGAAAGCTCTGCTTGATCTTTTGAGCGTAGACAAGATGAGGATAATGGCGGTCTAAGATATGCAAAAATATGTTGAGGGATGCTGTACTCAAGGCGCTGCTCCATAACCCTGGCCCTTTATTGCTGTGACCTTGCCCCTTGTTATAAGTACAACTCCTGGCCGCATCAGTGCCTGCTGTTGCTGCGTGCTTTACGCGGTAAATTGCTAAGCGAATGGCTGCGCTGCTCGTGACAAATACCTATGAAAGCACCAACACATTTAACGAAGTGATTTGGGTTTTGTCTTGGTATCTATACTATATAACTTGTTCAGCCGTCTCAAGAAAACTAGAATTCCGTTCCGTTTCTACAGCCAAGCAACCCAAGGTCCGGCCGAGGAACCTGGAGTTCAGGCTGTTTTCATACCCCTGTAAGGGACGTGTAGGTTCACATGTCTGTTTTGGAGTCCGGATCGGGTTTCTGATCTTTGCATCCTCGTAAACCAAAGCCAAAAATGCCTCATCTCCAACCTCTGTCGACAGCGTTTGCTGTCAGCCTTCTCGCCCTAGTTCATCCTTGTGTTGGCGCCGCATGGAACTCGGACAGTGCCACGGCACCCTTCGAAATCGACGTCATCTTCCCTCGAAATGAGACGTACAAACCAGTCGGGGTCTTCCCCATCTCTCTGGCCGTGCAGAACTACTCGGCCTTGCGTGCGGCGGGCAAGGTCTTTTCCTTTTCCTGGCACATCATGCCCTACAGTGACGGGTGGAATCCAGGTGGTATCGCTTACGACCTGGGCTATTTTGAGACCCAACATCCATCTGATGATAACGATACTGCTATCTTCGTTGCCAACACCAACATCACAGAATGGATTCGCCACAAGGATCGCGATGAGCAGTTCAGGCTGCAATGGCACCTCGAGTGGGATTTTAGGTATGAGTGTGATTACAAAGAATCGGTTGTCTTTGGTGGAATCATGTTCTCTGTCGAGACAGAGTGGGAAGCCGAGCACGCGCCTGGAGGAAAGGGAATCGGGAAGAAGCCCAACGTGCTTGACGTTCCCGAGTGTCCTGTCTTGGGATCTGTTGTGCTTTTGCGGAACACCACAGACATTTGCTCACGCATGCTGGACATGGGTAACAACACAGCTGAGGGTACTCCTTGCGCAGCCACAGTCGATAAAGCTCTTGCTAGCAGTATCTCAAGCCAGGCTGCAAGCTCAGCCACAGCGGCTTATCTAGCAACAGCTTCCCCTACTCGTGAGCCAGAACCTACCGAGACAAACGCTGCCCACTTCAACAGCCCAGGGCCCTTGACGTGTATTACTCTTGGAGTTATTTCCATCTTGTATTGTCTAGCGTGAAGGCGCTCAACTCAGGAGGAGGCAGTAGCGACGGTCGACTGATCCAAAGGTTTTCGCGATGTAAATGTGTATTGTATATGCTGAAGGCCTCGGATAAAATATCTTTTGATGCTCACTTCAGAACCGGAGTTAAGAGTTAGCTCCAGTATCCGGAAAAGCCTCTCGGTTATCGTGAAGAAAGCGGATGTAGCACTACACGACACATAGCTTATGCGATCCTTAATCAAATCTAAATATATGACGCACGTGGTCTGTAGTAGCGTCCCAACCACGGCATAATGGTTCGTCTGCAAGCATTTCCTCAGACGGTTACGACATGGCATCTCAACAAACTCAATACCGCATAACGCCGGATTCACGGCATCCTCGGGCCTACGTGGAGGTCCCATCACCGCTCTCCCTGGCTACGCAAATTAAGCTTATTGGACTGACAGGATGCCCCTGCTTCGGAGATAGCCTTGATTCAGTACTGATCGCCATGGCCACCAGCACGACATGATGCACTGGGCAGTAATGAATAATGTATTGATAAGCATGCCGTTGCAATGAAGTGGAGATTGGATGAACTGCCCAGGTCCGGCCAACGCGGGGATAAGAGACCTGGGAGGATAAATAGATATGGCCATCACTCAACTGAAGTCTTGACAAGTAGAACCATAATGCATTTCACACGAGTGCTCGTCGGCTTGTACGGCTTCGCTGCCATCGCGGCAGCTCAATGGCCCCGGGGCATCATCAGACATTATGGAAAGCCACTCGGTGAAGAGATCAAATATGACGGAGGTACGCTTCAATCACGTCACCAACCCTGCCCTGCCCTGCCCTGCCATCTTGTACTCACGCGCACCAGTCACTATGTACATCAGCAAGCCTCCGAAGCCATCCAAGGGTAGCACGGCTGTTCTGTATCTAAGCGATATCTTCGGGCTCCCGTTGTTGGCCAACAAACTGCATGCTTCTCTCAGTCCATTTGAAGCCCGAGCTAACATATCATGTACAGGCTCGTCGACAGTTTTGCTCGTGCGGGATATCTCACCGTCGCACCCGATATTCTCAAAGGCGACCCAGCGAACCCGGACATCGAGTTCGATGTAGAAGAGTACTTGAGCAGACACAACCCCGAGAATACCGACCCTGTCATCGCAAAGACCATCCAATACATCCGTGACCATCTCGAGATTGACACCATCGCCGTTACTGGATACTGCTTTGGCGGGAGATATGCATACCGCTTCCTGGCCGAGGGCAAAGGCGCCGACGTGGGGTTCGCAGCTCACCCTACTCTCCTCCAGAGCGACGAAGTTCTCGCTATTCAAGGCCCCGCGAGCCTCGCAACAGCCGGTGAGTAATTCATCTCTTGGGAGGAGGGAGACTTTATGCTGATTATGATTGCAGAGTTCGATGACCTACTCAACGCAACCCGTCGATCAGAGATTGAGGCCCTACTTGGTCAGGCTCGGCAGCCATTCCAGGTCAACTTGTACTCGGGAACAAATCATGGGTTCGGCGTCCGCGCCGACGTGTCTGATCCAGAGCAAAGGTTTGCCAAGGAGGAAGCCTTTTGGCAGGCCATCCGGTGGTTCGGTGCTTGGCATCCCAGCAACTTTTAACTGTGCCAGGCTCGTCACGGAAGTATAGTTGATAGCTACCAAGAGTCTCAAGTTATTGAGAACCACGTTGGGTCTTTGAACCAGTCAAAACGACAGAATGGCCGGAAGCGGCACTTTCCAACAAGAGTGTATCGGTCCGAAGAACCGGGATGCTTCCGGATTATGATACCAAAGGCCTGAAAAGGGTTGGGCTCATTTGCAACCTGAATCATTATATCCCCAATGTGTACTTGGGCATCCGTAATGGCAAATGTGAGAAAACTGCGGCCCTCTCCGCTGACCATGATAAGCGTTTGCCCATGGCACGTCTCTTTCAGACGAGAATGAAATTTGAGAGCTTCTGCTGCTTGGTGATAACCGGAGCGAGCGTAGGGGTTCTCGCACGCCGCTTCAAAATCGGAGAATAGGCCGGCCCATGCGTATTTGATCCATGAAGAGGACGAGCGTAAAGAGTCATATGAAGCGTCGGGGGCCTCGTGGCCCAAGAACAAATAGAAGTCCTCTTGCGTGATGAGCCTGTATGTCGATTTTTGAGACAATGCCAAGTTACGCCACTCCTCAAACACCGTCCTGGACCATCGTGGATCTGTTGTGTCGCATGTGCTGGCTATGTGCTTGACAGTGCCCCAGTGAGTGGCCGGGAAAGACAACACATCTTCAGGAAGAAACCTGGCCAATGTGTGCGTATTGTACACTGTCCTCATGACGGTGGTCAAATATTGAGGACTGTAGATGTACTGCGTCCGGGGAATGGAGCTCCAGTCTGGCACCCAGGATGGCAACCCCTCCAGATTCGAATGCGATTCAGTGGCATAAAGCAGACTGAACCCAACTTCGCTAGACCGAAGAAGATACTTGGCGAGACTGACATAGGTATCCCGTGTCGACCGCGAATAGTCGGGCAAGAAGCCCTTGACGCCGTCTCCTCCCGCCTTTGAGAACAAAGGTAGAAGAGCAAATATTTTGTCCCTTGGATCTGTAGCGAGGCATACCCGCGCTCTGCATAGTCTCCGGAAAAGTGCTTCGGCAGTGAATCTTTCTCCGGCTCGAGAAACAGTTCGCATCTCAAGTGAAACTGGGATGAGGCCGAAGGTGCGAGGAAAGCCAAACCTGGTCAAGTTGTCGAAAACTCTCCAAGGAAGTAGCTTTGGCCCACAGATGATAACTGGAAACTTGCCGTTCCTGACCTCTTGAAGAACCCAGACCCGTCTAAACCATGGCCTCGCAAATAGGTTTCTCAAGGCCACCACCTCGGGGTCTTGAGATTTTGCAGGATCGATACACTTCGCTCTTGTGACGCAGGTTGGCAAGAAAGTTGCCTTTTCCAGGGCCGCCATAGCAAGGTTACTTTCTTGATCTTCTTCTCCGAGGTAGATTGTGATCCCATGCGCCTTCCGATAGATTGTCGCCATGATCTGTACTTGGCTGTTACGCTCAGGGGTATCGTACTGGTTGATGCAGATGGCATCAATCCAGAAAACAACGCCTTTCACAGGGTGACGAAGTCTTCGCAAGGCTGAATAGCAGTTCTCTGTGACACGGACCTGTTGGTTGTTGTTGCACTTCACCGGCCGTTGTCGTGTTGCGTCACCCCATACATAAGATAGGGCACGATATTTCGGTGGATTGCGGAAGGATGCGTGGCTAATGAAAACTGTTATAGGACTGGATGGAGGACCCGGTTGAATCTCTAGCAGCCTTATCTCGTCCTTTGCCAGCGGCCTGTAACCGTAACGCTTCCCAACCTCTCCCTCTTGGAAGGAAGATGAAGGTTGTAGTTCAAACGGCACCGTCGAATCAGCTGATCCGCTTGGAATCGATATCGGCTCTTGTTGATTGCAGGCACTCTGTACATCGTATTCACCAGGAGTCTTGCGCGGCGTAACCAGGGATTCTTCTCGTGCGACTGTTCTCGAAACAACTTCTTCTGACAACCCGTCTTGCGCCCAAAATTCAGGAGCATAGCTCCATACTTGCTTCTCAAGTTCCTCGTGCATAATGGTTTTTGATTTGATCATTCCCCTCAGGGACTCGTCTGAATATTGCTTTGGTATTTCCAGATCTTGAAAGGCAGTCAGCAATCCCCTCTTCCAGCCACATCCTATTTTGCAATGTGATGAGTCTCAACGCACCCATGGCTTGTCTAAGTAGAATTGACCCAATGATGATTACTCAAAGAAATCTTGATATTTAGACCAAATGTCGTTGTAGCTGATGAGGATCAAAACGCGGGTAATGCGGTGGTGTCAAGAACGCCCACCTCGCTTCGAGACTTGGTGTTCACTTTACCTAGTCACTGTTGAGTAAATATTCGTATACCGAGAATACTATTCTGTTTAAAGCAATGTTGCTTACATGAACAACGCTTATGGACATGGGTGGGAGATGGGGGCCAAGATGGGGGCCAAGATGGAGGCTTACGAGAACAAAGAATGAGCATGTTAATTATGGGCTCGGTCGAGGGGTCTGAGCGTGTGCCTTCAGGTTGGGTCGGTCCAGGCCATCCACACCATCCTCATAAAGAAAAGGGTGGTCCTGGCAGTGTTGCCAGAAGGGAGAGTTCTTTGTTAGAACAGTGGGATGAGGTTGTCACCAAACCAGGACTGTGCTGGCTATGATCTCTCCCTGCATAGAAATACCATGTTATCCTCTTCCCTCGACGTCCCCAGATCTATCCTTTGATCTCCATCTTTCGTCTCTCATCATACCTGCTTTCTTTTCCTAGCAATTTCTCTCCTAGCTTTCCTAACCTAGTACGCCATGCATGCACCATTCACGACCGAACATGGCGATGCAATGCCATCTTCGTACCCAGACGAGCTTCCCACCGCCGATCCGAGTCCCCGTGTCCCTGTTTCAAGTGCTTCTGGCACTTCCCTTGACCACGTTCATCCCAGGTCAAGGTTTCTCGCCATGGGCCGAGCACTTTCAGCATCAACCACTAAACCTTACTATTCGCCTTCTTCCCCTACAAGTCCTATACAGTCTCCCATCTCCTCACGACCAAATCCTTTCAATGCACCAGTCCTCTCTTCCGCATCTCACACACTGCCCTTACCTGCATCGTCATCTCCCATGCGGTTCTGGGACAAAGCGAGCGAGGATGTTTCTGTCCACTGTGGTGGCCATCAAAAGGTGATGCCTCATCTAACAGCCTTAGATATGAGTCGTGTACTCCCAGAATCACCGAATTACCTCACTCAGAACGGCAATCTCAACCTCTTCGCCGAGGAAATGGATGAGTTCAGCTCCAGACTTGCTCCGCCAATAGTCCCACGGCTTTCCAGTATACATCCACGGTGTCTGAGCCCCAAGGATGTGGGCAAGAGACAGCCTTGGTGTTTCACCGGTCACGGGTTCTTGCGATGGGCATTCCACGTCGTTTTGTGCTGCGTCCTTATAGACATTGTCCTGGCCTTCCTCTTCTTGCATCGACCACCATGGCCCGAAGACTTCAGACCGGACTTCACCGAGCCAGATGTGCTCCCAGCCTATAGACGCTCTAAGGACATGCATTCCCGTCAGCCCCCTCTACCACACGACTCCAAGTTCATTCAGCTCCCCCCTGACATGTTGAGGGGCGCCCAAGACCTGATGCACGATGCATGCCTGCCAGCAAAGGGGGTAGGCGCCATGTGGAGTCGAGGCAAGGGACTGGAGATGGGCCCGATCGAATACGGGCTTTACGAGGAACGCTTAAAAGCAGGGGGAGTCGAATATGAGGGTGTCAATCTGCACCATCTCTGTTCAAACGCGAGTGATGCCGTTGGGCGCGTCGACGATGCTTTCCGGGACGTCTTGCTGGAAGCCCTCATCATCGGCCCCAGCATAACAGCCGAGAGAAGTCTGAGCACTCTCCCCCGGTTTCACGAACATTTGAAGAGTATAAGTGAGCTTCTGAAACTATTGAAAAATGCGACCAAGCAGCTCAATCAAGTTCTCTCCATCACCCACCATGTTACTGAAAACGTCACGGAGAGCATCGTTGCAGACAAGACTGCCTTTTGGAAAACATCACTTGTCCGCGATTTCAAGGAATACCGGGAGGTCCAGCTTCTTCGGAAGACAAAGGACAAGATGGAGGATTTATTGGACATCAGGCACAACCTCACCGTCATTGGTTCGGCTTTGGGGATCCTATTTGAGGAACAAGAAAACATTCTCCACCAACATGATAAGACCCCGTCGTTGGTCCAAGAGTGAATTCAGCCAAGTTTGAAGCGCGGATGCCTGAAAGCAGAAGGAGAGATGGTCTTGCGATAGAGGATCTACCCCAGGTCAAATAAAGCCGAGTGAGAAGGCCAGATAAGACACAGTATCGAGACTACCATGCAGCAATGTACTTCCTCCACATATGTTTATCAACCTAAAGTACATTGAATATATTTCCATCTTATTATAGAAAAGTAATCTTAGAAAGGGGGATGACGCAAGGCAAGCCACCATGCATCTCTTCTGTCTCTGCCCCTGTGTCTGAAAGAAAGATAGCCACACACCGCCAACATGACACACAGGATCTACAACCGCATCCAATACTTGAACATAACATCGCCTCTGTCACCAAATGGTTGTAGACGTACTAAGCCTTATAACCCAATCACCATCCCGCTTTGGCAAGGAAACTGTGAGACCAACGAGTAGTTTACGTCATGGCTGCCTCCGCCTTCTTATCCTTGACTGATTTCCACGGAACGAACAGAGCAGGAATCAATGAGAGGGCAGCCATCGCAACAGAAACGTACCAGGTATCAGTTAGAGCCTTGCTATACGCAACCAGGACCTCTGGCAAGTGGACCGCAGGCACACTGTCCCGAAGCTCAGTTGCTCCAACTCCAAGTACAGTTCCGGCGTCAAGTCCAGCCCCCCGGATCTCTTTGCTAAGCTGGTTCGTGAAGACGTTCTGGGCGACCTGCACAAATATGCTACCCCCGAGCGTCTGGGAGAACATCAGAGTCGCGGTGCCGACGGGTATGTCTTGTTCTGGTAGAGCAGTTTGCACCGCGACAAGAGGGAGCTGCATACCGAGACCAGCTCCAATGCCGAAGAGGGCCTGGTATCCTATCCACGCAGGTGACTGGGTGTTTACACGGAACGTGGTCAACAGCCCAGCGCCAATGCTCATCAGGATAGACGATGCGTAGATCAAGGGTGTATAGTATCCAATGGCACTGACTGCGCCTCCAGTCACGACTGACATGACAATCAATCCAAGGATCATGGGCAAGTTCATGATCCCTGACCTGACGGCACTGGCATCTTTGACAGCTTGGAACCAAGTCGGGATCTAGAAAAGTGTCAGGATGCTAGCCAATGATAAAAGGGGATAGGGACTCACATAGTAAATAAGGAGGAAGAACGAAGCACCAAAGCAAACAGCAAATGCGGCACAGCTCCAGACTGTCCTATTCGCCAAGATTCTCGGGGGTACGGTAGCTTTGTCCTGTTTCCAAAACTGGATGACGACAAAGAGTATGATGAGAACGCCAAAGACGATGAACAGCCCAATGATGCGGCCATCAGACCAAGGGTACCTAGAGCCTCCCCATTGCAATGCCAGGAGCAACGAGATGATGGCTGGCAAAAAACAGGCTGTACCTTGGAGGTCGAAATGGGAAATCTGTTGCCTCCAAGACACCTTATCCTTGACTGATCCCGAAGGGAGTTGAGGGGGCTTCAAGAAGAGTACCACGAATAGCACGGTGACAACCCCGATAGGGAGGTTGATATAGAAGCACCATCTCCAGGAGAGTCTGTCAGTGAAGGCACCACCCATAAGCGGACCAGCAACGCCAGCAAGGCCGTACATGCCAGCGAGTAAGCCGACGTAGATAGGCCTCTTCCTCATGGGAACACTGAGGACGATGATGAGAATGGCCCCAGAGAATATTCCAGCGGAGCCGATGCCCGCGATCGCTCGACCGATGATGAGCGCCGCCGAGGTTGGTGCGGCGCCACAGACCAGGGAACCGAGTTCGAAGAATGTGATGGCGGTGAGGAAGACCCATTTGACCGAGTAGAACGAGTAGAGCTTCCCGAAGAATAACTGGAAACCGCAGGTCGTGAGGAGATAAGCCGAGCCGTACCTGTTGGAAGCGTGAATGGGTCAGCAGGCTGGTATTGCCAAAAGGAAGGGGTCATGTCAGCCTACCAGCCTAGATCATCCAATGCGCGAAACTCGTCGGTGATGCGAGGGATTGCAGTTGCAATGATGGTATTGTCCTAGATGGGTTTGAGTCATGTTTCCTCTCAAAGAGTGATTGTTTAAGGCGTACAAGTGCCATGCAAAAGACGGCCAGACAAAGTCCGGTGATGACCAAAGCCAGTTTCCATCCAGTCAAGGTCCCGACCTCCTGGACTGTCTGATCCGTAAGACAGGAATTGGACTCGTCTTTAGAGTCGGACAGTTGGCCTGGTTGCTCGGCTTTGGGTTCGCTACCCATGGTCGGTTGCGCCATGTTATCGTCGTTCAGCGTGGTTGAGGGACCAGCGAAGGGCTGGGGGGAAAGATAATCAAGGAGAAAACTGATATTAGAATATCACAAACGAGTGAAAAAGAATGGAATGCCTGATGTCAAACTCTAGAGGAGGAATCTTTGAAATCTTATATCCAACAACTTTGTTATCAAATTGACCCTGTTGGTATGAGCCAGAGTGGAGCCAACTTATACGATCTCGATTTTTGCGAACCGGCCAATCGCAGTAAGCCCCAGTGCTCCACTTTACGGGTCGTCTCGCTCCCTAACGAAAGGGACATGGACAAAGGGGGAAGAGCAAGGCTTTTTCCAGCAATTCTTCTCGAGGGAAGGATTTTGAACATGTACTTAATGTGAAGATGATTTGGAGACTAGATTGAGGTTGAAAAGGGGTAGGGCCACAGCGCGCAGCCTGCTTGGCACTCGGCAAGGGGCACTGTCTTGCACCTCCGCTCCAACCCCAAGTCGCATTACCAAGCCCAAAGATGCCGCATCACTCGGCTATGCTAGGACTACACAAATACCTGAGGTTCCCCCTGTTGTAGCAGTTCCTTGGAGATAGGCCCTGTCCTGAACAAATTCACGACAGGAAGCCTGGACAGGGGCGAGGTGGGTGACAGAGAGCTGGGTCGGGCTCCGCCAGGCGCATCAATATACTCGGTTCTGGAACACCATGTCGCCTCAGGCCAGTTTGGTTTTGAGAATACCGCCAAGGAGTAGACGTTTTCAGTGGCTGATAGCGGAGGCTCGCAGAAAAAGTGATGAACCCGGGCTTGTTCAGGCGGTAGGTCGGCCAGGGTCAACATTCCCCCAGATGGGCTTTCCAAGTGGCCCTCTTCTATTGCCATGATTCGCGAAAATACGGCATGATAGAGAAAGGCATCATATAGGCATTCACGCCTTGAACTGGCAAGAAGCAAAGCCAATCCCTTTCGGCGGAGATGGGGCCACCTGCATTTCCACGCCACCAGATGAAGCGGCGAGATGATGCCCATCTCGAAATGAAAGGTGGCTGATGCTTGAGCGTCCTTGTACCGCGCTATTAGCGACTCGACAAGCCGAATGATTTCCTCGTATGCTGTTTTATGAGCATCCCATGCCGTCTCGTTGGATGCAAGGCCGACTGAGAGACCAACCGCTGTGCTCTGCCACATGACGCGAACAAGATCAGCAGCGCCTTGATCCTGGTCACTCCACGAGGATCCCTTTCGTTGGACAAGATCATCGAATCTCATTTTCCAGCATTCGAGCGCGGTGCTGAGGCCTGCTGCCTTGACGCTAACCTCGAGGGCTGAAGCGTCTTCCTGTCCGAGTCTTACGGCCGCTGTGATGATGTCAATGAGACCGACCCGCGACTCTGAAAGCTCTTGAAACGGCTCCCCAAAGATGGGACAGCTATTGAAGTCGACCGGGTTGAGATGCAAGTCGACGGGGGAACCAAACTCTGCGACACACAGACTGAGCGTGCACAGGACAGGGGCCAGGTGCGTTTCCACAAAGGAGAGCTCGAAGCTGCGGTAATGCTGGCCCCAGGAACTGATTGGCTGGCCAGACTTTTCTCGCCACATCTTGAGCAGGCCGATGCCGCTGGCGACGTGAGCAGCTGCTGCCTTGGGGTCACCCAAAAGACACTCGAAACAGGTGAAGACGATACTGGCCAGAGCCACCAAGGGCATCGAGGTCGGGTCAGAAGCTCGTTTCAGTACAGTGCTGATGGATCGATTATATGATTGGATCGCAAACTTGAGGCTCTCCTTTGGCTGTGCAGTAGCCGTCGTAGGGGAGCTGTGCTCCTCGTGAAGGGTGGCCAAGGCGATGGTGGCATGCCTTATTGCTGGCTCCGTCAAGCTGAACTGTAGAACAGTGTTCCAAAAGGGTCGGCCAAAGAATCCAGAAAGCTCTGGGACAGTCTTTTGGTAGAAGAACTCCTGTGCCCTGCCCTCTTTAGATGCCAGCCTTCCAGACTTGGCTGACACGACTAGACCCACAGCAGGAGTCGGCGATAATACATACCCGTCGCATTTTCTACCAGTACGCGTACACCTAATTGTATTTAGCTTTAGTCGTCATGTTCATTTTACACCAGAGTGCGGCTGAGAATATTACCGGAGGCATGCAGGCTTGGATTCATCACACTTGATTCTCCTAATTCTAACCACCCAGTTAGCGGCCAGGCACCCACAAAAGGCCTGGGTCTACCTACTTACACGTAATGCATCCTGTGCGGACTTTTTTCTTGCTCGTACGCGTGAGCTTTATAGTGTCATCTCCCATGGCGAAGCATCAGTCGATCTTGGGTGTTTCAAGAGGTGTTCACTCAGGCCGTCAGCCAAACGCTCAACGCACCCACGAGGCTTGTATCGGCTGTGGGCATGTAGCAAGCGGCTTTGGTGCTTGAGCGAACGAAACGTATCGAAACTACCTCTTCGAAGAGATCTATGTAGTAGTGATTCAACGTTATCAATGAAGGCGCGTGTCTCGACGAGTCAGATTGACCATGATATGAAATGAGGGTTTACAGTATGTCAAGGGGCAAGCGAATCAACCTGGTATTCTGCTTAGTCATGCCGCTGAGTCATGTGCTCCCGCAAGGCGTCAGCTACCCTAGACGCCGTCAATATTTCCCATGTACGAATGCCTGAATCTAGCAGTTGAGTAGTAGCTTTTTATTGCTCTCGTGTGAACCTAGGAGATTAATGCTAATTTCTCAAGTCGGTCCAAATAGGTTGCTTTATAGAGCTAAAATTTCCCTAGTGGATTCAGCGGCGTTGAGCGCATAAAGGAAGACAGAATCTCATCTGGTCTAGTGTCAATTATGGAGACAAGGCAGCGAATTGGTAGGGTAATCTTACTCATGCATTTCATTAGTTCTAACGGGCTTAGATCTTTTCAATTAATATAGGGCCCAGAGCAAAGTATCACCTCTCGAAGCTAATCGCCAGGTCAATTTGTTTCACGATGGCCTAGCCAGTGGATGAAAACATCCTGAGCCTATCTCAAGTCGAGGGATCAGCCATATAATGAATCGTAAATGCTGCCAGGGAAGGAACAACAAACATTCAGCAGCCAGGATGTGGCAACAGTTCGACAATTGGGTGTGTGACAGAACAAGACGTTGATGGGTTGGCCTATCCATCCTAGCACACAAACATCACTTGTCCAGAGACCCGAAATCTCCAAGATGATCCGAGCGAATCAACTCTATGCCGACTCGGAGTCTATCACTGTCCCTCACTTCGAGATTTCGGAGCAGATCCCCAGCCCCATGTAAGTGACATTGTTTCCGCTTCGGATTCATCGTCGAGTGCGTTCCGCGTTTCGCGGATTTGGTGGTATTTTGTGGAAGAAGCCTCAATGCGGTCAGAATCTTGAATGCCCCGTAGCTTGGTAAATTCCATCCCGCCAACGGCCCGACATCTTAGGGTTCGTCTCTGGCGACCAGCCATATTAGTAGGTGTGAGGACCACATGGGCATGACACAGTGGATCAAGGACTGGGAGACTAGCTTTAATGAAAGAACGGCCTGGCATTGAAAATTCTACAGAGGCTTCCTATTATTGAATTCTACACAAATAATTAGAGGTTAGCACACTGCTAGCTTTGCAACGGCACTTGTAATCGTTGTCGATTCCCCAATCGCAGGTTTCCGCTACCGAGCATCCCTCGAGAGTAGTGTTGAAGTTGGAGTTTCGCCTATATCGAGCATCAGTGGGGAAAAAGACCGGGAGGCCGCCGAAGAGGATTCAAAGGCTGGGGAATTTCGTCGGTATCGGCAAACTTGGCGTCATTCTAGAAAGTCCAAGACCTTGGGCCCGAGACATCCATGATCTGATCAGACCCTTGCCTTGATATTGTAATACCAGGCCCCGCTGAGTAGGGGCTATAACCCATGAGCCTGTCACTTCTGACCAGGTGGGCGACTTGAAAAGGAAAAAAGTAGGCGGTCAGGTCACGAGACATTTAACGCAAGCATCAGGGGGATGCATCTTGGCACCGCGGGCTTGGTTCCGTCATATGCCGACATACGCGAAGCTTGGCCTTGAATAGTAACGGGCGGACATGGGTCGGGGAGACGGTACTCGACGACTAGCGCAGTGCGAAAAAGTGCGTGGTTTTTAAAGAATTTTAGACATTAAGGATAAAATTAAGTTATTCTAGTTGTGTCTAAGCCTCCATCCGGTATGTCATTAGGTGGACCGGACCCAGCGCTCCAAGACGGCCTGAATCAAGTCGCTGTTCTTCTCCATGAACATCATGTGCCCATTGCCGCGAATACCGGCCTCTCCAAGCTCAAGGTGCTGAGTCTTGGAGCAGCCAGCCTGGCGAAGGAAGTCGGCAGTGCAGTAGTCGTAGGGCATGTGGTAGGACGACTCGCCAGTGAGGATCAGGATGGGCTTGCTCTGCAGGTTGACCAGACGACGAGGCGCAGGCTTCTTGGCCTGAAGAACGCACTCGACAAAGTCGTCACCTCGGCTGGTCTGGACCTCTTGAACCAGGTCAGTGGCAGGGTCAGAGACGGAGGGGCTGTAGGTGAGGGGGATGTCAGTCAGACCCCACGCGCGGGAAGCCCTGGTGCTGAAGACGGCGTCCCGGAAGGGGGGACCGGTGGGCTCGAGAAGAACGAGGCCCTTGGTGAGTCTGGGACGGGCATCCGCGATAAGAATGGGCATAATACCACCCTGGCTGTGGCCGACAAGGATGACGGGTCTGCCAATCTTGTCGAGGAGAGCGGCACCAGCATCCTGCACAGTCGACTGCTGGTAGGTGGCGTTGTTGATGAACTGAACGTTGGACACGTAGAAAGCGTCAAAAACGGGGTCGCCCCTCATTCCAGTTCCAGGCCACTGGGTGTGCTTGGAGGCCTGGGGCCAGAGGTTGAAGTTCTTGCCGGCAGTGAAGCGCTGCTCGATAATCTCGGCCGAGTAGGTCGAGGGCTTCGCAGCGCCGGCGGCGGGCATCCATGCTGATCGGCCTCGGAAGGTCTGGTCAATGATGTAGACCTCGTATCCTTGGTTGATGAACTGGGATGCCCAACCGCGGCCACCATCAGGCTTGTTGAGGAAGTTCTAGTTGCATGTTAGCTTGTGACCTATCACAGAGGGTGCATATGGTCAAACTCACGCTGCCTGTCTGGCCCTGGCCGTGGATAAAGACGATGGGCGTTCGTTGCCGGACGCCACCGGCCGGGATCAGCTTCTCGACATACATCTGATCACGGTAGATCTGCCCGCCCGCTCCATCATCAGCGTAGCCTCCACCTACGTAAAAGTAGGAGCGGACGGCGGCGACTTCGCCCTGGGCGCTGCCATGCTGGCTGGAAGGGGTAGCGACACAGTGGTTGACTGCGGCAGCCGCAAAGGCAAACAGAGTGGTGAAACGCATGGCTAACGAGGCGATCAAGATCTGGAACCCGAAAACGTGGCAATGGGACGGAAAGGGACTGAAAGAAGGATGATCCCAATGGAGATGCAGGAGAACCTAGAGAGAAGAGGGGGTCGTGACTGGCTGAGCTACACGGGCGAGCCTTGTATTTGTCTCTGGCCGAAGGGCCGGTGGTCGCACCAAATGATTCAGGGGCGCCGGACTGTTCGGTGACATTATTTCCGCCTTGGGTCCTCTGGTAGTCACCCATCTCCTTGCTAGTCGAAGGAAGTATCTCTCGATTAACTCTAGTGTGCCGAGCTCTAGACGGGAGTGGAATAACGGCCCCATCCTTCTCGAATGGTAAATACGGGTCCCATAGTCGGGGTCCTCCATGTTTGGTAACCCCTATCCGACCTGAGCCCGATCCCCGCCCAATGGCTCGGATTCTGACATAACCGAAACTCTATAATCCCTGTCGAGGGTACAGAAACCAACGGCTTAATTATCGGGGACCCACGGGAGCTGGGGTCGTTCCTGGGCGCCGGCGAACTGGTAGCACGCCACCTGCAGGTCTGCGACGGCGAACAAGAGGAAAAAGCACCGTGATGTCTGCAGTAGTCTGCGCGGAAAGCAGCCCTCTGAGCCGAGTTTACGGTGGGATGATGCTGGGATCTTCTTTAAGACGGAAACCCGTCCCTGCGGGTGATGGCCAAGTGATCGTCGTCCCTCTCTCAACCTTTTTTTCCCCTTCTGTGGTGCCACAATGGATGACCCTACGCTGCTCATCCATTGGCTCTTTAGCATCCTCGCCCTCATTGTGATGGGAGTGAGGCTGCTATGGAGAAAGATTGCCAGACAGCCCTTCAATATGGGCGACTACCTGACCATGGCGGCATGTCTGTGCTGCATGGTCAGACTGGCTCTGATCCACGTCGTGCTGACGTGGGGAACCAATAACGTTTCAGCTGCGGTCCGAAAGACGAAGATCTTCACAGAGGATGAGATCTACAGGAGGGAGATCGGAAGCAAGTTTGCCATCGCTAATCGCGTCTTTTACAATTCATTGTCAGTCCCATGTCCTCCTGCTCTATCTACCATGCCATATCATCTAACAACCTCTCAAGCCTTTGGCTGCAGAAACTCGTCCTTCTCGACGTCTACCGACGTCTTCTCTTGAACCTACAACACGAAAAGATCATCATGCTCTCTTTCCTTGTTGTCTTTTTCGTCACATACGTCACAGTTCAAGTGGTCACCTTCACCGAATGCAACCCCTTCCACTTGTACTGGCAAGTGGTTCCTGACCCTGGTAAACTCAGATGATCCTTCCTGGATGTATGATCGGCGAGATTAACTCTTGACACTAGGTTCTTGTGCCAAGGCTCAGCTGCAACTCATTGTTGTTGGCGTCCTCAATATCGTCACCGATGCCATGCTCCTCGCCGTCCCGGTCCCTCTCTTCTTCTCCCTCAAGACGTCCTGGAAGCGAAAACTTAAACTATATGTTCTATTCACTCTTGGCATCTTTATCGTCGCCATCACTGTCATTCGCCTGCCGATCAACACCACCAACAAAGATAGCCAGGTCAACCGCACGACGTGGGCCAGCACCGAGCTACTGACAGCCACGATAGTCGTCAACGCGCCCACCATCTACGGCCTCTGGAACAAGAAGAAGCAGAGTTCCGCCTACTCCAACTCGCATGGGACTGGTATACCAAGCCATTCGAGCCGAAAGAACGGGACAGGGGTGCACACATTCAACGATGGTACAAGATCACAGGCATTTGCCATGAAGTCGATGAACCACGATCGAGATTCTTCTATGGGCGGGATCCTGCAGACACAAGAAGTCATCGTGTCTGAGTATGTGGATCCCAGTAAGAAAGGAGTCACGGTGCGGACGGATGAGGCCGAGATCGCGTCCAACTCGAGTCAACGGGGGATACTGCGAGACTAGAAACTTTTTGGATATACTACAAGTTTAATACAAAATGATCACTCAATATTTTCTTCTTGGACGAGCGGAGTATTCGCTTCCGAGATGTGAAGTTGGTCTTATTGACCCCTAATTGCATCCGGCAAAGTCATCATTGGCGGTTGATAGAGCCGGACCGACACGTCAGGGACACAAGAAGATGGCACGGCAAATGAAACTACATTTAACTTCTCATCTCTCCTATTCTTTATGATATCGGACTTTGATATCTTCAACAAGTGATGATGCCATTCTTTACCACCATGATTAACAGTCTCGTTACATTAATGAGAGTAAACTCCCTAGCAGCAACTGCTGGTGGCAGATATTTCGTATTCATCACTAGCTTGGCTTTTCAAATGCCACTATGGCTACACTATTGATATGCCCGCATTAGCATTGGCATTAGAAACCCCTGGGGTAAGGAAAGTTCCTCAAGGTCCCTCCTAAATTCTCCTGCTATCTTAGCTACAGCTCAACAAATCTGTTTCAATCAAGTATTAGTTTGAACTTTTACCATGTCTAAGGTATAGGTTATCGAGGTTGGTCTGTGGATCATCACCTGAATGATTCTTTTATCTCGGGAATATGGCCCCCGTCGCCAACATTGCTTTTGTCCACCTATAACGCGTATCATAGGTTCGCTAGATGTAGTCTCTCTAACTCAGCGCCACCTTGGTATTCCTCCATGGATGACAGCTGACGCCAAGAAGAAGCTCTCGCCATTCTTGACCACGCTTGTTACCCTAACGGTGCCGCGTCGGCCGCCGTCTCATCCACTACCGTCGTCCGGTACCGCCCCATCCGCGACCCTGGTCCCCGATGCCGTCGCCTAGTATCCCTACGGGATACATGGGTCCTTGCTCTTTGCAAGGTTATCTACCCAGGCTGTACAGTCTACTAGGATCAGACTAAGAACGGGCTGTTCAGCACCAGCAATCCTTTGGGCTGGCTTAGCGATGCTGACTCGACAGCCGCCAAGATTACAGGCGAAATGACCACCCTCTCAAGCTCGTTTAGATGCATCATGTCAGTCCCGAATAGGTTTCAACACGCGGGGTTATTGAATTTCCTTCCCTAGTTTCCAGGGCACAACCGAATACTCGAACCCAGAACCCAGAACCCAGAACCCAGAACAACCACGTCAACATCGGTTTGCCGAGGGGAGAGAGGCTATCAAGGGCTGTGGAGCCATTCGGTCTGGACCAAAAGATTCATGGGTGACTGATTTCTCTTCTAGAATGCAGCATATGCGCTAACCTTGAGGGCTTTATTTTCTCATAACACACTCGTGTTTGCGGCCGCCGCGTCTAAACGTGAGCTGTGCGGGTCCTTTTCTCCCGTTGTTGAGTATCACACATTCGCGGTTCAACAGTACCTCCTGACCAAAGCCTTCAGCTCCATGTTAACCACCTGGATGTAGCATTCATAACAGTCTCCCCGCTAGTCCTATTGAGTGTCTGGTGGTGATGACGTGGGATACCAGTTGTTATGCGAAAATGATTCCGACATGCTGCATCTGCGCAACGGGCTTCAACAAGGCCGCTATACTCGTAGGATGAAGGGTCCAGAGCATGAAACCATACACGGCAGCTTATTCCGCGCTGCCCTTCGAAAGCAACGCCAAACCTTCAGCCCGTTAGCAGCTGCTCTCGCGTACCTATAGTCAAGGAAGTCTGCCCAAACCGTTGCAGTTGGCCATGAATCCTGTCTGAAACAAGCCATAGAATGACTAGCATGTTTGCAGACCTTGATTACTTTAGAAGAGTAGTGAAACCCTGAAGTAACATACGATTGGATGTCGTCCCACTAGATAACTTCGTGGATGTAGCCCTCCTTTGCAACGCACACACAGTCACTGGCTCGCTTCCTCTGTGATGGCAAGGCCAGTTTGCAGCTGGAACATCAAAGCCCAGTCTTGGTCGTTTCACGCGGCAAACTTGCAGGCAATGGGCAGGCCAACATCTTCCCTCTCCTGAGCTTCATGTTGAAATTTGGCTCATAGAAGATCTCTCCTTAGTCGGCTGGATATATCCTCCTTAGCTTCAGAGGGACAACCCCTGAAAGTAGGAACGGAGTATGCATAGCAGTCCCCACCTATTATGTAACATGAGCAGTATATACCATCATCTCTAGGGATGTAATCCGACTTCTGGTAGTAAGACTGGCACCCAGAATGCATGTAAAATGGCTCCTTTATGAACCGGTGATCATTGGTCAGGCGTCGGAAACGGCGAGAAACCTGTCGGAGGCAGAAAAAAGTGGCCGAGTCTCGATGTTGGATGACAGTTTGTAGGATAGCTAAGAATGATGCGTCTTGGAGGTTGTAGATGGGGCTATGCATGGTGTTGTAGAGGGCTGGTAAGATCAAGGCGTCAGGAGTTGCCGGCACTTCAGTGTCATGTCCCTTGTTCAATGTGTTCTCATCAACCCGATCCTGGTATCGTTGGGTTCGACTTGGCGATGGCTCGAGGTGCGGATACCCTTGTTGGCTGAAGAGTTGCAAACCTTCTTGCTGGCATATGACCTACGGTGGTCTGGCTGATGGCGAGCACTCAGTACGTCTATCGTACTAGAGAGCACCTTATCCGCTTATTCCTCCTTGGCAAGTGGAAGACAGGGTATAGAGATTTATACACCTTATTCGGGCTCTCAGTCAACATAAGTGGTGGTGGTGGTAGTTTCTCCGCGAAAGAAAATGATTATAAACAACCAATGATGGCTAGAAACCTGTCACCTGATTTTAGCCCGTCGAAATCTTTTCCGAACTCATCCTCATCAGGGGTGAGGCTCTGATTTGTGGACAGCGCTTCCCCTAAGCACTGAAGCAGCATGTCTCAAGGATCCCCCTCCCCATATTCCCAAGGCAGCTCTGCGGGACGCTTATCCATGGGCCAATCTGAGTAAGTACACTCGCCAGCTTGACAGACACCTTTGCCGCAAAAGTCAGGCCCCGAGCCGCATTTCCCTTGAAGATTGCAGCAATCTCCCCACTCTCCACAGACACGGAGCGTGTGCCGATCCTTAACCAGACCACAAATCCCGTCAGTCGAGACGACGACGCGGAGAAAGCAGGTACCGGCATCTCTGTAGCAGAGGCTTGGGGTGCAGTCTCGTCTTGGGGTGCGGTCAGCTATGTGCTTCAAGATAGGGAGGAAACATACTCTCGGTCGCCACATGTCCAGGTTTCAGAGTTGCAGCATTTTTTATCAGTGCCAAGGCAAGTGGCATTATTGTACAAAGGGCCACACTTTCCATCATGAGCCCTCAGTGGTTCAATAACTGGTTTTTTTTCAGCATCACTCGCTAACTAGGAGCGGGGAAGATACCGACTTACATCCTGCGTAACAATATTGTGTGTAGGACCTGACTGCCTTGCAGTTTGACTCCAGGATCGGATTTAGTTCGTAAAAGGTATCAAGCGTTATACGATAGCGGTCGGCCAGTTTTTGACACGTCGATTCACCAACGTGCTCAAATGTTTGGCCCCAGCCCCGACAGTTGATATCTCCCACCTCGAGCTTCTTCTTGCGCGGCACACTGGGTGTGGGCATAGGCCGTTTGTGGCGAAACGTACCTCCAGGCGTACTGTTCTCCCAAGTAAATGGTTTACATCCTCCGGTACCGGTACCCGTGGTTTCCAAGGCGAATGAGGAGGTGGAGAGGATAATGGCGAGTGTGAGTGAAAGCATAGACGAACATTGCTTCAACCTCATTTTTGCGGTTTATCAATCCTAGATGCTTGCTTAGCTAAAGCTTAAACAAACGGAGCGCAAAGTGAAGAAGAAAAAACACAAAGAAGAAATGGGGAGAACAAGTCTTGAAGTAGCGCCCTCGTATAGGTTCAAGATCCTTAAGATTGCAGGCCAGGCAACAACCAACAAAAGGACCATTGTTGGAATAAACGGGACGATTTTATTGCCTCGGATCGACGCCAAAGGAACAAAACCCTTGCGAAGGATCTACGCATAGGCCAGCTGAACAAGGGACGTAATTAAACCAGGATTAAAAGCCTGTTGAATCCTCAGCAAGGACCACATACCAATAGTCCACGCTCGAAATGTGTTTCAAGTCCAGAAGACACGAGACTCAGTTTCAAGGAGGCGCTGCCAAACAGAAAAGCGTGAAAATTGGGACTAATGTGGCCCTGCGGATGATTTGATAAAGATATGATACTGATTTGGCGTCTTTGGTCCAAATAAGAAGGGAAGAGGGCGATCAACGTTACTTTCACAGACAATTGTTCATTAGGAGTCGAAAATCTGAGTACTGTAGTCACAATGAAGACTGGGGTGTCATTGAATTGAGATACAACATGAATCTATGTGGAAGGGCGTGAAACAATAATGCAAAAGAGAGCAGCCAAGTGAAAAGCCAATGAACATGGACCGTTGTCCTGAACCAGCAATACTTCAGTATCCAGTGCCGATGCATCCCGCGACATGTCTTGCCTCCAGAGTCTTACTGTCAAAGACATGCCATTGTCGGTGTTCCCCTTGTGCCTTGCTCTCGATGAGCAAGAGAGTCCAAACCCAAACAAGCAACGGCACAAATATCCGAGATGGCAGGAAGAACTTGAAGGAAGAGAACTGCTGAGTCGACCGCAAAGATAGCAGGTATCATGCCCACCGCGACAGCATACAGAGCCGTCGGCAGGTATCGTTCCCTCCAGAGAGTGGTTTGGAAAAGTGCGGAGATACAGATCCAATGTATGAACATGGCCACACACAAGATCAGTAGTAGGGTCTCGCAGGTGAAAGCCGTGCGTAGAAATGAGGGTAGTATCGTCGGCGCCTGGAGGGATGTGGAATCGCATGCCTGTCACGGAGGAAGAGGTCAGTATATTACCAGTCATGACGGGACAAGAGACGTGCCGGAAACTTTGTCCAGCAGCTTCCACTTCCATTGACAGAGGTTTTCCAGAAGAGCATTGGTAGGAAGTTAGTAGTTATGGTCGATCCCAAAGCCAAAGTCGTGAGGATACTGGTTTGGAGCAGAGGAGGTTGAGGGTGGCGGCTGACTCCTATCGCCCACTGAACCGTTCGTTTCTGCTCCGAGCCAGCCACGATCGGCTTTTGATCCCCAGTTGGCCATGAACAAGGTGAGACATGTTGGACTTTGGCCTGCTCCACTATCGACATAGAGCTCGACCCGTTGGAAGAAGGAAGTTGGGATAGCGGTAGGGAGGCTGTGATATTGAGCATCAAAGACTTTGCGGCTTTTTCTCCAAGTTCTTGGAAAGTAAGCAGTGAAATGTGTTGATGGAGGGTCAGACTGTTGGAAGAGAAGACGGAAAGGGGGGCGGCAGAGGTGATGGCAACCAAGAGCAGAGCCGCATTCGCTAGAGCCTGATTATTGAAGAGGCGCACCGGATCCCGAGAGGGGTAAGCAGATCTACACCAATAGCGAATGCACACGCGGCAAGGCAACCAAGCCACTGCTGAGTGAATGGTTCGCCCAGTAGGTTGTCTTGTTGTTTCGGTGGTTCGCCTGCTTTACGAGGCCTCTCAGTGTTTAAAAGGCTGCACACCTTGCCGTGATGTGACCTAAGGCAGCGCCAAGTTCCCCCCCATGCACATTCTCACATCTGGTTTTGTAAATGTACATACAAGACGCCCGATCTTGTTTCGTCCGGGTCATATTAGCTCTACATCCTCTTCCCCACCACCACACCACCACTGCCTTTTTCTCCTCCTCCTCATCCCTCACTCCTCCTTCTGTAACATAACTTGCGACTTCACCCTCATTTCTTTTGACGCCCCCCTCGTCAACTGTTTTTGCTCTCTCATCACTTTCAAGTTTGCTGCCATTGCTCCCAGCCTTTTCCTGCCAAATCGCCGTGGCGCTCTTCACTCCTGGCCGAGGCCGATTAAAGGTTTGCAATGGGCATGAAGCAATGCCTGTTCCCGTTCAACGCTTACCTGTCGATTCTGGTCCTTCTCTTCCGAAGCCAGGAAGAGCGCATGTCATGGGCTCCGATCGCCACATGCTTGTAAGATGGTTCCCCCACTGAGACCCAGAGGCATCCTCTTACGGTCATAGGACACTGCTTGCGTGGAAGGCGACGGGCATAGCCCTTCTAACGATCCACCGAGAGTTTGTTCAGATGTGAGCCATGTGAAGCGTTTCTTATGCTGGTGCTGTTATTGACGAATTTGGCTTGTCTAGGTTCTTGATGCATCTGATGTTCAGAGCTCTGATGATATGGGGTCTTCTCGTGTTCGGGCTTCAACCATCAGTGACGGATGTCGCTCTTCTCTTCCCAGTCGCCATCACCATGTCGGTCATCTCGAATCAAGGCCAAATCCCACCCGCACGCCCACTTCTTCCATTACGGATAAATGGGTAGGATACCTCCGAAACCGCGACTCAAGCTCAAGGCGTTGCTCCGAAACCAAGCCCATTCCCGAGGACCGGTTCGCTTCGAATACAATGCGCAAGCGACAACCCAGTGCTAAACCTCTGCCCGAAGATTTCGCCATGCGAGAATCGAAAAAGACGGCGCCGATCCCCTCCACCAACACGCTACCCAGCACGAAACGACTCCGACCAAGGACGGCCCAACAAGACAACAGTGGGGAGACACCAATACGCTCCCTTGAGTGCACACATCCACCGCCTTGCGAGGATGAGTATACGTCTTCATCAAGCTTGATGCGCCAGCCAGAAACCAGGCCCATTTCCCAAGACCAACTAGTTGCTGAAGTAAAGGGTATTTACGCTGGCTTGGTCATGGCTGAAACAAAATGCATAGAGGTCGATAATGCCCAATCACCCAACGCAAACACAAGCAACACACCAAAGCTCAACAATGAGCAATGGCAGGCATTAATTGCATTGCATCGGACTCTACTACACGAACACCATGACTTCTTCCTCGCCAGCCAACATCCTTCTGCCAGCCCCGCTCTGCAGCGACTGGCCTCCAAATACGCTATGCCTGCCCGCATGTGGCGACACGGCATCCATTCGTTCCTTAAACTTCTGAGACACAGGCTTCCTGCGTCTTTGGAGCATATGCTTACGTTTTTGTATCTAGCATACAACATCGTGGCTCTCCTGTACGAGACTGTCCCTGCCTTCGAAGATACATGGATTGAGTGCTTGGGAGACTTGGGTCGATATAGAATGGCGATCGAGGACGATTGTATCCGGGACCGCGAGACTTGGACTGGTGTGAGCCGGCATTGGTACAGTAAGGCATCGGACAATTATATCCGAGACCGTGAGACTTGGACTGGTGTGAGCCGGCATTGGTACAGTAAGGCATCGGACGACTCCCCAATAACCGGCTGCCTTTATCACCATCTGGCCATTCTGCCTCGTCGTCATGCCCTGCAGCAGCTTTACCATCACACCAAGTCACTCTGTGTGAGGGAGGGTATCATGACTCTATCCGGCCCTGTCATAAGCGACGTTGTGAAAGTTGGATGGATGCCCTTCTCCGCTAAGCCAGGGCCGGGGGATGCGTGAGTTGGCCTCGTATTTGATAGGAATCTACGCTAACCCAAACCCCAGATTCTACCTTCACCTTGAACATGTGGCGTTATTACACCTGCTACACGAATGCCTCACTTTAAATCGCTTCGGGCCGTACACTATTGCGTCCTTCTCCCGAGATCCCAATCCCTCCCGGCCCTTCCCAGAAGACTGGATCCCTGAGGGCCTGGCGCCCACAATGGGCGGGCGAGAGCTCAAACTGTGGCTCAGGCATCGCAACGTAGGGCCCAGAGTCGGCGAGAGACACATACACGAGCCTTATATGATACATCGCACACAGAACCCCAGCGGCTTTTCCCCTGGCGCCGAGAGCGTTGAGAAGAGGACTCCCGGAGGGCTCCCCCTACCAATGTCCTTGGTTCATCTCAATGAGATGGATCGCTTGGCTTCCAGAATCTTGGCAATTTTTCGCATCATGTGGTTGGCTTTTGTCAGCAATTTCTACTTGCTGTTCATCTGGCCCCTGCTCGGGTGGTCTACCCGCTTCATCACTCCTCAAGGTTGGGTTGTGATTTAGTTTACGACCGCAGGACTCGAATTGTCGAGTTTATGGGAACATGAACTGTTTCTAGAGAGTTACCCTGATGCCTGTCACGGGCCGCGAGATACGTTCACCAATCACTTGCCCGGCTGCCGGGGGTGCCCCCCAGCACCTTCGCAGGGCCACAAGCGGGCAGATCTACATACAGATCCACGGACTGATCAGATACGGAGTTTGGTTTTCTTGCTTTCTTCTTAGTATTGTGATTTCTAGTTAGGTTTCTTCTGGCGGGTTCGCCGCGAGCGCTCGCGTGAAAATAAGACAAAGTTCCACTGTAAAACAAAGCTTCTTATCCGTAACTCGTGACTTTCTAGAATGGCACCATACCATCAAAGAAGATTTGCTATTATATCTGTGCATCCAACTTGTTCACCCACAGCTCTCGCCTTTCCAGATAGGGGGGGCTATTTTTCACGTCATTATCTGCCTCGACTTTGTGGAGGACATGGTTCGAGTCTCGCTCAAGTGGACTATATTCTTCATCTTTGAGAGATCCTGAGAGCTCGCTCGGTGGTTCTGGCCATAGTGAGCAGGTATCATGCCCACCGTGACGGCATATCTTGCAAGTTATTGACCTTGAGTTACAGCCAATCAGAATTTAGCGGTCAAGATATGGCCTGAGCTGAAACCGGCCTCGGAGAAATAGGTTTGGTGAGGATATTTGTCAGCTCCCGCTAACCTAAACTTCCCATAATCCTCGGTGAAATAACTTCAACATCTTTCAGCAAGGGCCTTCCAACCGTCGATAAACATCGAGACTCAACGGCAATCAAAATGCCGAGGGCTGCCTGTGACTCATGCAGGAAACGGAAAATCAAGGTATGGTACATAATCCTCATTACCGCATGCTGCGTGCCCTGCTGAGACTCAGTGCAGTGTGACCAGTCTTCACCGATATGCTCGCCATGTCGCTTGTCCGGTCTCTTGTGCACATACTGCGCACCGCGTCGGAAACGAGGTCCCAAGCCTAGAAACCGAATAACGGAGTTTATCACACCCGACGAGGCACCTGGACTTCCCACTCCTAGCGAATATGTGCCGCAAGCCATCTCGGACTTTTCCGGCTCCAGTCTTGGAATTCCCCCGGAGACACACGTTGAGCCAGAGGTCATTGCCAATCCAAGCCCACTCACCATCTGTCATGATAATCTTGTTTCGCACTTTGCAAGGGAAGGAGTCACAGCAGAGCAGTCTGTTGGCTATTGCATCGACCTCTACATGCAATTTGTCTTCCCCCTGATGCCAATCATCTGCGAGTCCTCTTTCCGCTCTGGAGCGTCGCTGGACCTCCCTTCTTTCACCAACAAAGCACTGTCACCCCTTTCGACGCTGACGCCCGACATGATCACCGCCATCCGGAATTACTCCCTTACCGCGTCTCTCTGCGCCATGATCGCGCACCTCAGACCATGTGCGGTGTACCCTGAAGATGACACTATTGGTTCCTTGTTTTTAGCTTCGTCCCAAGCAATGCTTCATCCTTATGCCGGTTATGACATCTCATATCCAACATCGGCTTCGCTTGTGATCCGTATCTTTCAAGCATCCTGCTATCAAATGATGGGCAACTCTGCACTAGCATGGCATACCATGGACGAGGCTATTCGCTTGGCTGAGCAGATGCGCCTTTACGATGAGAACTCGTATGATGCCCTGGACCCCATCGAGTCCAGGCTGCGTCGCAACGCATTTTGGTTTTTGTTCTCAGCCAGTCGGTCAGCCTCTGTCATGAATAGGAGAAAACAAGCTCTGGCCGAGTTTCACATGCCGAGCCTCCTCAGCACTGTATTCTGCCCAGACGATAGCCTGCCACTTCTCGATCAAAGTCGACCCGAGAACAAGGATCAGTTTGAAGAGAATCTCGTGACTGGTTTCAAACGACGTCATGATGTATGGAAGCTTGGGTTCAGTCTTCTCTACGACTTGGATCTGTTCCTAGCTACGAGTTCTCGGACTACCGGAGACGCAAAGCTAAATGACGCCCAGAAGAAAAGTCTGACCGAATCATACTTGAAGTTTTCAAGTGTTCTCGACGACTTGCCAAGTTACCTTCAGTCGCCAACGATGATTTGTGATGCTGATGGTGAGTGTGAGAAGCACCAAAGACGGGCTTTCTGGATTCAGCGAGCCAACATTACGCTCTCGTATCACTATCTCCGCATGTTAATTCTGGATCGCTTCCTACCCGCAAAGCTCCTTGGCGTGGTTGGACTGAATGATGATCAAATATCGATAGACTCGAGAAAAGTTGAGATCGCTCACGAACTATTGATTTTGGTCTCAAGTGTCCCTCTCGGCGCGCTTAGAGCGAATGGAGAGCCATTTGTAGGCCATTCTGTCTCTTACAAAGTTCTCAAGGTATCGTGTGTGTTTACTAATGTTGTACAGGCCGAGAAGCTTCGCTACGTTTGTGCGGCCCTTCTTGAAATAACGCAAAAGAATGACTCGGCTCATATCCTAATGCGGGCTAAGAAGCACCTTGATGCGTTACTGGACTATCTATCGAAACTTGAGTCGCGGGTATCTGCCACGTTGACAGCAACATCAGCGACTTTGTGATGGGAATTGGGACAATGTCCACTGCACATACCCTTACACGTCCTCAAACGTCAGCCCCTCGCCTGTTCCTTAGATTCGTGTACTCGGTTGTGTTGTGAAACTTGGTAATCAGCCCAACATGCAAGCCAAGCATGGCCTAGCGGAATATCTGCCCAAAAAGAGGATATATCGGCTTAATAGTCCGGCGACTCAAGACCGAGGTTTGGGGTAATGCATGAATCGTTGGATTTCGCCGAGACTTGCATTAGTTTGTCCGTGGCCCGGAACTTGCGGATTTCTTGCCACCAAATGTCCTCAGACTAAGGAGACGGCATTCTATTGCCCAGCTGTCCAGAGACATATAAGATGACTTGCGAGGTACACGTTTCCGTTCGTTACTCTATCACCTTGCCGACCAAACAACTTTCCTCAACAAAGCCTGAACAAGTGAACCAAATATGGCAGCTAAAATCCGAGTCGCTATTGCAGGCGCGTCGGGTGTGACTGGCTCTTCCGTCGTAAACGCGCTCCTGGAAGTGCCTGGCAAATTTGTATGTTCGTCATTTCACTACGTTTCTCCTTTCTTTGGTGCCGCTCATCGGATTGTTGACAACAACGTAGGAGTTGACGGCTCTGGCGCGGCCAGCATCCGCTGGCAAACCCGAATACACCAAGTATGCGGAGCGCGGTGTCATTATCAAGCCGGTCGAACTTAAGGCGTCATCGGATCCCTTGGTTCAGGCGCTTGTTGGCATGGACATTGTTATCTCCTGCATGACCTTGCTACAGCTTGAGGAAGAGATGGCACTCATTACAGCAGCACATGCAGCTGGGGTAGGCCGTTACGTGCCCAGCTGGTTTGGCCCCTGCTGCCCACCCCGAGGTGTCATGTTGGCCAGAGAGATGGTAAGAGATCTCATTAAAACATCCAATCCGTTTCGGGGACATGCTTCAAGTTCAAATTAGCTAACCAGAGTTCCAAACTACAGAAAGAAGACATTCTCGACCATATCAAACGATTGTACCTCCCGTATACCGCCATTGACGCTGGCTGGTGGTACCAGCTGTCCTTGCCAGCCTTGCCTTCTGGGAAATTTGCCATCAAGGCAGAATATTCCACCACCAAGATCATTGGCGATGGGAATACGCCCTGGGCGTTTACGGACAATCGCGACATCGGGAAATATGTTGCAAGAATCATTGCCGACCCGAGAACGCTTAATAGGACTGTTTTCCTGCACAGCGAAGTCCATACCCAGAACGAAGTGTGGGAAACTCTTGAGAGGGTCAGCGGAGAGTCTATTCCACGAGAATATGTATGTGCCTTTCCCATATTCGCGAGAGCCTCGCACTGACATTTGATAGGTGTCCAAGGAGGATTTGCTCAAGACCATCACGGAGGGACAAGCGGAGGTTGCCAAGGGCAATATGGATGGGTCGGTCATGTTGAGTCTGGGTATGTCGCAGTACAAATACCTCCTAGGCATTCGAGGCGATAATACTCCTGAGCATGCGAGATATTTGGGATATCTCGACGCGAAGGAGCTTTACCCTGACGTCATTGCTACGCCTTTCCAGCAATACGTCGAAGATGTTTTCTATGGTAGAGTCAAGGCTGTTTATTCTTGATCCAGTGCTAGCTTGCTGGCAAGCACGCCACGATGAGCGGGCGGTATCGATGATGTGCGGGAAGATAAGGCTGGTTATGGATAATTTGCTTAACACGGCTACATCGGTGTGGCCCGGTAGTGGAATAATTCGCATCAATGGATACGGGATTACATACTTACCGTTGCGCTGGCGCCCGTAATTCTGGCGAATATCACTGATGACCTGAGCACTCCGGGAGCGATGCTGGGCCTTGTTGCTATCTTGGAAGGTATCAGCTCGTTTATTAGGCGATCTATTGCCGGTACCATTATAGAACACATGCGTAGCTACCAAGGCATGCAGCTCTTCGCTGGATTAGCAATGTCTCTTTGGCGGCCAGTTGCGGATCACGATCGCCCGCTATAATGCTCTTTGTATATACAAACTGGCTACAATTTTGGATGGATGGCTTGGATTAGTCGAGGCTCTGCTTATTTGACCGCTTTCAGAAGGCCCTTGTCTTCACCCCATCTTAGGAGCTATGCCGATAGTGCGTTGATCGTTGCAGGGTCAAGACCTCCTATCCCCGCCAGCAATTTCTACTTGGTTCAGCGGTTCATATTTTTGCGAGGCGTGTGCCCTCCAGAGATACAGAAAAGATCTGACTTGCAAGACCTGCGGGGCGGCAACTATGGGTGTATTTAATGCAGTATCAAGATTGGAGCGGCTGATGCGTCGGAAGAGGGAACGCGAAGAGGACACGCCGGATATGAGTTAGATGGTGGAGCGCATACGCAAGGCACTAGGAGACATAGCTTCTGATGATAGATGAGCCCAAGGGCATTATTTGTATGAAAGAATGGAAGTTATGAGCTGTGTTCATTACTGCTGTGCCCAACACTCCTTCTGTCCCTGCGAGCAGAGACCTTGTTTGCCCATGGTCTTTACGCATCGACACGTGGCATTTCACAAGTCGCCCTACCTCCAGTTGGTTTTGCTCAGTACTGTAGCTACACGAGCAAAATCCCTCCACTGACAGCATTTTCTAGCCAACATAGTCTGGAGACGGGTCTTGAAATCGTGTCAGAGATGCTATCATGGTCTCCAGACCGTGTTTACTTGTAAAATGCTGCACAGTGGATGGTATTGCCCGTATAGGTATCCGTATCTCCGCCCGCTTTTTGCTCCCGTCGCTGACTGGCCCGAGTCCTCCCCGTTTTGGGACGGAGTGGGATGCCGATATGAGTGGGACAATCGGAGGGCCCCTCGGGAAGAAAGTAGCATGCAATACGGTACGTACAGTAGTTTAAGTTTAGTGACTTTGATCTCACCGTCAAGAGATGCGCCTGTTTGTTCCAGATCCGTCGATAGGCAGCCAATGACAGATGCTCGCCACACAATTCGGAGACGTGAATCCGCTGCCCGTGCGGCCGCTGGAGCTTAAAGTTGGGTGGGATACTCCGATCATGATGATCCAACCGAACCCACTTTGCCTTTATTTAGTTCTGGATGAGTAAACATCGTATGCGAATTACTTGGATAATGAGAGGGGGTGGGATAGGCCGATCACGAAATGTCATCAAGGCATTGGGTACACGTGTAATTGGGGAGGGAATGGTGCCAGTATAAGAGGATGTCTTTGCCTCCAGATCTCAAGACTTGCCATACACATCTTCAATTATCCCATCCAACCTCGACTCATTCCTCTTCCCATACCTTCAGCTCTCCTCCACAACAACAAACATGTCTGCCATCAAGACTGTCGCTCACGCCGGCGTAAGTAAAGACAGGGCATGATCCAAGCCAAAGATCGTAGGCTAATATCTCATGGAACTATTTAGGCTGCCGGAAGTCTCGGTGTTGAAGTCCTCAAGGCCCTCGTCGAGGGTGGTTTCGATGTCCGAGTCCTCTCTCGCCAGGCCGGCAAGGTTCCTTCTGCTTTCGCCAGCCAGGTCAAGGAGGTGGTGGTTGACTACAATGATCCCGCCTCCCTCAAGTCGGCCCTCGAAGGTGTCGACGCTGTCGTCTCGACCCTTGGAGCTCCCGCCGTGGGCGACGTTCAACGGGCCCTTGTTGACGCCGCTGTCGCTGCTGGAGTACAGCGATTCATCCCCTCCAACTTTGGTTGCGATCAGCAAAACCCTCTCACCCGTCAACTCCCTGTTTTTGCCGAGAAGGTCAAGACGGAAGATTACCTCGTTGAGAAGTCCACCTCGTCGCTCAGCTACACTTTCCTCTATAACAACCTCTTCCTTGACTGGGGCTTCACCCATGGCTCCCTTGCAAACATCAAGGAAAAGAAGGTCACACTTTACAATGGAGGCGACCTGCCAGTGAGCGTGACCCGATTGGCTACAGTTGGAAAGGGCATTGTCGGCGTTCTCAAGAACCCCGAGGCTACAAAGAACCGCGCTGTCAAGATTGAGGATGGCAAGATCTCGTTCAAGGCCATCGCAGCCATTGCCAAGGAGGCTGTTCCAGGTGAGTGGACTATCGACGAGAAGGACACGGATGTCCTCAAGGAGACAGCCGACAAGGCTTTGGCGGCTGGTACCTTTGACGCTTGGGTGTGGTTCTTCTATATTCTCCAGGGCGGCACCAACCCCAAGTATGGGCCTAGCTTTGAGAATGTTGACAACGATATTCTCGGCCTTGCGAGACTCTCCGATGAGGAACTGCAGGCTTTGTCTAAGGAACTTATTGTCAAGGCCGCAAGTGCATAATTAGGACTGTTATGATGTAAATAGAGAATAGCTGAGGTATAAATAGCTCAATCAAAATGGAGGGCTGTTGGTTCACTACTCGAGTTGAAATCTTGGTACACGCATCAGCCACAACATCCGTCAAAACGCACTTCGTTACCTGTTTGAATACAAGTATCAAGTGTGCTACTTTTGCCTTTTGTGATTATACACGTGCCGCCATTCTCGTTATCAGTCCCACTCTACCAAGGGAAGCCAGACCTCGCGGCTTGGGAGCCTGCTCGTCGGTTGCCAGTGTTCCTTTCCTAGTACGTCCGAAGGAGAGTTACCGTATTAAAGATACTGAAATATACACTTCTTTTGACTGGCTCTTTCTCATCTCTGACCTACCAGGAGAGATATCCGGGGTGTGTGCTCATCGGAGTGTTTTAGATAATTGGTTCAGGGAAACTGCGGGACGCATTCTCGACTTCTCCGACAAGATGTAGCTATACACCTCTATCATTATTCCTATTCCCCTCGAACCAACGCCACCGGCAGGTTAGAGAAAGTGCTACGAGGTTCAATCTGAGCCAAGAACTTGCCTGCCTCGTTCAAGGTCACTGGCAATGGCGATCGTGATCTTCACAACAGAAGGTAACAGGAAGGTAGAGTATGTTAGCACGTCATTGACATCAACAACAGTGACGCAGAACCAGTCCAGACACGCAGTCCATAACGCTCCACTTCTTCTAGATACAGATTTAATGCAGGCAAAAAGAATACGGTTGCAAATTACTTCTCCTGTATATTATCATCATAGGTAGCCGAGGCCAGAAAAATGGGGTGCGCCACTTTCAAGTTGATCGGAGCATGACGACCTCTCTTCCAAGGCTCGGGCCGATGATACTTGGATTTCCTCACCTCGGCCCCAATACGCAGGTACGTCTTGGGCGGAAGACGCCCAGACTCGGCGGTTTCCTGTCATAGTTGAGCAACTGCGCCGAAGACAGGAATGATGATCTCGTCGCGTCCTACACTTGCTTTTAAACAGACCATAACCGGGCCGTTTTCTCTCTTTGGGTGTGAGGCTCGATCGGTTTTGCTACGGAATGACTTCGGGGTTTTCATGTTCGATCCGAAAACGATGTCCACATCCCATTTCACGGCCCGAGCCGCCCCAAATGACTTCATTTTACTTTCCGTTTCAACGTTCAATATGATCCTTTGAGTGAGATCTGGACCATCCGGGTCCTTGCCCCTCTCCAACCAACTTGAACTTCGTGGTGAATGGTGAAGCAACAAAGAAGCTACCTCTCTATGATGTCAGTATTCATGGCAGAATACGAACCATGATGCGTGTGTTGTAGATGCAGCATGAGGCCTTGGAAGTGCCAGGGTCTGTGGACAGAGCTTGGCAAATGCCCTCTTCAGACGTACACAAGAATCAGCAATAGAGTGAGAAATCCAGCCAGCTGTGACAACTTGCTTGGATGTACATCTGTCTCCTCCATCAACAAGACAAAATGGGAGGGGATATGCACCCGTTATGTCGTAATCCATATGATGACTCCTCTTCTGAGAAATTAGGACGGGATGCAGCCTGCACTACGTCAAACCATCCAACCTTTCTCCCCGAAGAACGATGAGTGCAAGGATGGAAGAGATAATTATCTTCCCCTCTGACAGTCGTTGAGGATATGATGGGATATATCCCCATCTGGTTTTCTCGTCCCCTCTCATCATCACTCAGGGAGCTGTGTGCAACCATCTATGTTGCCTTCTCTTTGACGCCACCCGTTATAACTAGCCAATCAGTCAATTACAATTCCTACACGTGAACGATCCCAACCCTTACCCATCTTGACTCGATGATGACATTCGCTTACGAGCAGGGTTTGACAGAGAAGGAGAAGTTGAGCTTTAATGATGAAGTGGCTGAGACGAATGTTGCCTCCCATGGCTGGCTGTCCTTGTCTTGTCGGGTTCTTTGAGTCAGGGCAGTGTGTATAAAGATGCGTGTCTAGTCTCAACTCTACCAGAGGTGATCTTGTTCTGGCATGGTCGTGGCCCCCTCTCGATCGTTACTCTCTGCCACTCTGGCCTTTCCATCAATCCTACCCGTCAACCCTCAAAAATTCCTCCAACATGAAGGTCTTTACGCTCCTCCTAACTCTCGTCACATTCATTCTTTGCACAGGTGCAGCCCCTTGCACCCCCAAGATAAAGCCTTCCAAGTGCCTCAATCTCATACGAAACGCATCCTTTGGAGGCAAGGGCAACAAGCCATGGGGCTACCACGATAAAGGTGCGAGTGCCTTGAAGAGTCACAATAAGGAGGAATATGCTAAATACGGATACACTTCGGTGTAAGTGTAGATCCCCATGATTTTCCCGACTTCGTTGCTGATTGGGATGACCAGCGTCTTTGATATCACCAGAACCGACCAACGCCCCCAGGTTTACCAGAGCATCCAAGGTGTTATCCCTGATAAGCACTATGTAGTGAAATACTCCTACAAAGTGATGAACGGTGTACCCAAGGCAGGCGACGAGTGCAAACTCAAGGTGCAGGTCGGCCGGGACTTTCAAGAGAACGCCATTGAGGGAAAATTCATCAAAAAGGACTGGGCGCAGCTGCAAATGAAGTTCATGGCAACTAACCTGGATCCCACCGTACAAATATCGGCTCGCTGCGAGAAGAGCACCGAGAATGGTGTGCAAATAGCTGTCGACGACATCATCTTGTACGAGGTGACAAAGGACTGTCCGCCTTGAGGGCACAACTGGGCGCTTGATGACAAGCGGATTACTTGTCTTTTCTTGTTTTCTTTTCTTACTGTTGGCCATTTATCATTAATAATATCTCATCAAACAATTGCCCGTCTCGTCTGGTCATGGAATGTGTCTGCAAGCAGGTCAAATGTATGTTTGTGGGACACATCTTGAAGTTGTTCTCCTTGGCGCTAATGACGATGAAAATAACCAAGCGAGGTTATCTAATTGCAATAATAGCGCAAGACCATGGCAATTCTCTTGAAATATGTTGACGATGAGTGGCAGAGGGAGTGCATCGAATCCCATGACGTGGAATCGACAGGGCAAGGAGACAGACACTACAGCACTTCGGGAAAGGGAGGGTGCAGAGAAACAGTACCAACATATACCTCGTGGTTAGTGCGATTTGTGGTTGGGGCAGAAGTCACTTCCATCAGACCAACAGAAGAGGCCGTCTCAGTGCGTCTATCTTTGAGAGTAGAATAATATGAGTGACATTTATCTTTTTACCAAGTCAATCCCCTTTAGAAGGCGCCTAAGACTACTGAGTCTAGCCTACAAGTGCTCCTCACAATACAGCGAATCCTTGTGGGCGACCCTCATCTCACACCCAAACTTCTCACATGTGTGGGCAGAACAGTAAAGGGAGCGCTGAGGGCTGTTCCTCTTGGTCAAAGCATCTATGAGGCATCCCCAATCTCGGGCGGCACAAGTGTGCTCCTCGCAGAAACGGCCTCTGCGGTTGTCGACGGAGATGACGACGGGTTTGGTGCAAGGCCCAGAGCAGCATATGGCGTCGGGGTCGTAGACGGCTCGTCGCAAATGACGTCTTTCTGGAACCAGGTTTTGAGTGAGTAATTCCGTGACTGGACATGGTTCACCCTCTCTGCAGGGAGAAGTGTCGCCATACAAAGCGTCGACGAGTTGCTTGAACTTGGTGAGTTTTGTCTCAATATCCTCACGCAGGATCATCTTCTCCGCTTGTTCCTCTCTCATTCTTCGGGTGCAGTCGTCGCAATTCCCACCAATATACAAGATCTTGAAGTTTGAGGCGTCCATTTGCTCAATATCAACCTCTGTCTCGACAATGGACCCGTTCATCTCATCGATGATGCAACAAGCGGGGGTGTCGCATTTCCAGACCGCTTCTGTCCTCTTCCTATGGCGATTTCCCCTGTCGCCACAGGAAAACTCGAGCTCTAGGAACTGGCACATCTGATGAGGTTGATGTGTTGACTGTCTATGGTTTAGTGAGAATGTGACGGAAGCCCATTCAGGAATCAGGCCAGCTTCTTATAGCCAATATTGCTTTGTTCTTTATTCCTTGTGAACCTCACTTATTTTACCTTTGTTCAGACTTTTTTCTTGGATTTCTTCCAATGCACAATGAACAATGCAGCCAACCGGACATTGATTGCTTCAAGACATCAGGTTCTTTCAAGAATACCAGTCCAAAGAAGAAGCAAACCCTCTCAATGACACACTTTAATCATCTGTCAAGACTCATTATGGAATCCTCACCACTCCCAAAACTTGCCCTTGAATGAGATGACCCGGGCAGCCGAATATAAAGACAGTGAATTCACTGAATCGACAGTTTTCAATACAAAACCCTTTCAAGGCGACAATATGCCATTCAATGACCATCCAATCACCTGCAACTTTAATCCGAATCTATGACAATGACCTCAACCCCGTCCTTCTCTCTTCCACGCTCAATCTGCTTCAACCTCGCCGTCAGCCATGAGCCATAGGCCTTCAGCATACCGATATGTGAACGCTCCTCACAGTAATCTCTCATCCGCTGATGCGCCTCTATAACCCACTGAGCCTCCAATTTTAGTCTCATCTCCACGGTTCGACTCGATTTTACCGCTTCTCCACGAATGGTGTACGCAACCTTGGCTTCACAAACAGGACAAAGGTATGGCGGCTGGCGCACATCATCAGCTATGTTTGCTGTTGATTGCATCATACATGCGTAGTACACGCAGTGTCCCATGCCCACGCAGTGTCCTAGTTCATGAGCTGCCGTACGACACACTCTGGTTAGCCAAAGCCCATTCCAGTCAGCCGGTGTCTTGGGCATCAGCATGCCTTGTGATGCCGTCACAGCAGCCACAAGAGGTGCATCGGATGTGTTGTTGCCGTGAATCATGACCGCGGGGTCAAACTCTTTGTGCCTTTCTTTGAGGTCGGGCTCATCCCTTTCCCAAAGACCATTCACATAAGCCTGGCAGTGAGATGCCGGCCAACTATGTGCGTGATCAACCTTGTTATGTTCATCCAACACCGGGTTGTATCGAAACGTTGAAACAATGCAGATACGAGAGCCGCCAAATGCGCGGCCGGCGCAGAAGTCGTCCTCTTCGTCTTCGTAAAGGTCAAAGTGCGTTAGGAGTATGATGGCAAAAGCATCATTGGGCACACTCGCCAGCAGCCCGTCAAGCATGTGTGAGAGATTCAGCTGGCCTTTGGCAAGACCGTCACCCGACGCACGAAAGCCGACTCGAGTAGGCGTCCCATTGCCGATGACAAGGTCAACATTCCCTCGGTTGTCGGCTTGGCGGCTCTTGGAACTAGATATTCGGCAGCGCGTAAGAACGCAGTGATCATGAAGCACCTTGACGTCAAGCCCGTGATAGAACGCCTTTAGATACTCGGCGATATCTTCTGCTCTTGGTTTTTCATGCTCAAGCTCTGAGCTGGTACCCACAGCTGCAATCTGTGGCTTCACCCATTCGCTCATACAAGCAGCGTCAGGAGCTAGCGAAGGGCTATCGACGATGTAGAGAGTTTTTCTCCTTGTAGTGACCGGGTTGCGGTGAACGCTTCGTGCAAAAGACTTGAGGCTTTGTGGCGGTTCTTTTGGATCCAAATCCAGAGCGTCTTGTGGCGTGAGATTCACACCAGGGAAGGTCGAGAGTGGAGGCTCTACATCACTTGAACTCGATGCTGAGTTTTGCTTATTCGCCAGAGTGGCTGCTGCCAAACGTTCTTCTCTGGATGGGCGTTGGTAGTATGAGATGGCCGAAGCATGTGGAGACTTGTCGGTATATAAGACGGCGTGAGGGCACGCTCGTGAGCGTTTAACGCGCGCCATTTGAAGGAGTTTATTTGATCTCTTCTTCAAAGCTCACGCGGGTTTCCACCGGATGATTTGAGATATTGAAAGATGAGACCAAGTTGGGCCAGGCAGCAGCGCACTTGGAGCTGATGTTGGCGGTGAGTCACGGCGAAATTCGGTCCAGGGATGACGGGAACAGGAGGCTGAATAGGTTCACCAGTCAATGTGAAACGTCACCCCTGTAGGATTGAATAGAAATTTGATAGGCCAGTATGACCTTGTGAGTTGGCAAGCATTAGTGGGAATGAATGGCCCAAGACCGCCACAGTGATTGATATACACAGTCTAAGGGCCAGTTGAAGGCCCAAGAATGGACCAAGGAACGCCAAAGGCAATGGCACTGGTTCACGATCATACTTATTCAGTCTTTGAGGTTTATCGACAATGATTTATGTCTGCAGCAAAATAGTCCCCTATGAGGAGTGTAACCAGGAGCAAACCAGCCACGTGATGACTTTGGTGTGCCACTACCCGAGCAATCAACACAATATGGACGAGTATGACAAGAAGCATGAAATGAATCATGGGCAGAGGCATTTATGAATTCTCAATCACGAGCGCTGTGTGTCTATATATACGGCCTTCTCTCTGGCACCTCTCATGTTTCCTTCATTCTTCAGTATACCATTCCACCAACCAAACATCTACCTACCCAAAGCGACCCCCGGAAGCAAAAAGTCAAGGGGGCTGACCTCGAAAAGACAGTATAGTTTAACCAGTACATACTACCATATAGCAGTATTCGGTGACAATGCTGACTCTCGAAACCAGGGTGGTTCAACTAGCAAAAGGCTTTGTTGGTGAGTCTCAAAGTCCACGACTCGATGAGCGAAAATCCTCAAACTGAAGAGACACGCCCACGGAAAAGGGCCAAAAAAAGAAAGATTATCATTCCGCCCATGCCATGGCATGTTAGATTATTATCACATCTAGGAGTTCGACCACTACTAAGCATCGACGGCCTCAGCAAGGCTCAACGTGATAAGTACGACCTAGTATTTTCCGACAAGGACAAAAAACACTTTGAGAAGTGGGGATATACGCTACAGACTGAGGGAAAATCCAAGAAACGCTCCAAGAAGGGTCATTCGAAGAAGAATTCTTCAAAGAAGAAGTCCTCCAAGAAGGCTTCAAAGCAGGAGACAACCGACACAGCAGTGTATCTGTCTCAAGAGTGAGTAATATTTGGTCATTTCAAGGAACCAACGGGCTACTTTCCTAGAAGTACTGACACGTTGTTTGAAGGCCGGAGGAGGCGTGACTGGAGCCCGCTACCCAGCCATTCCTTGAAACGACCTACAGCTCCCTGAATATACATCGAAACCCCAACTCAAAAGATGAGTCCATCAAAAGACCCTAAGCAAAGAAAGCCAAAGACCCCGGTGCCGACCCCTCCCTGGTCGGTGAGAGCTCTATCATGGCTGGCAGGAGGTCACCCAGTCAAGGTTGTGTATAGAGTGAAGGAGGTGCCCAAACCTAAAACCGATGATCCCAAAACTGATAATCCACCTGAAGTGGGATCTGACAAGCCAGCTGGAGAAGAGCCAGAAAAGCCAGCGGAGGGAACTTAATTACGCTCAAGTAATCATTTGGCAACATTGAGAGATTTCTCAAAAACAGTATCGTACTTGCTGGGAAGGTTGATGAGGGTGGCATCTTGGCCCTGTGGCTCGGCCTTTTACTTGACGCTGATACATGCTCTATCGAGGATGGATGGCCAACACAACTTGAGGCAGCAAATTTCCGATGCCCGATATGCAGTGCCTGTATTCTAATTAATCTTTTTCAAAAGATTGTTGCTTCCACACAGTCGACTAAGAACCAATACGTGCTCATACCAGAAGCCCCTCTCTGTTCCGTGCCATGAAGACGTTGCTGACAGGTTAAAAGACTAACCCTTGGGAGCCAATTGAGACATATATTTCCGCGGACGTTGCCCAAGTATCCGCATTCTCGTCTCATCTCTTGTCGCTCCCAGCGGTTTTAGACCTGAATGTAAACAAACTTGCGCAACATCACGCAAGCATATCCACCACATGCTAAACATAAGCCTTAAAGGCTCACACACTGGTTATTCCTACAGGGCAGGGAACTTTTCCCTAGGCGTGTGGTGGTTCAGGCAGGCGGTGAGAGAGATAAGGGGCAGAACCTTCTTATCGAGCGTCTTGATTGGTAGCTTTTACCCTTCAGGGGAGGCAGCTTGCATGTCGACAAGAACACACTGCCCCTCGATGCTTTACTCGACAGGGGAGTTTGAATCCACAGGAGACGAAACTAAGCCAGAGATGTGACTCTTGATCCACGTATCGATAGGTATTCAGAAGTGATTTTCAGTTAGGAACAGTTGGCAGGTCAAAACTATCTCAAAGCAGACCGTGTTTGACCGATGCGCCAACAAAGAACTGCCAATTATGTGGGGACTACCACGAGAGGGTTAATTTTGCAACGTCTTCTCATCGGGGCTTCGTCACCAGCACTTGTGATATTATGTCAGAAATATTGGTAGTTGATCCGAAGAGTAAGCTGCAAGATCTCGTGTGATAAGCGGATGGTGGCGTTGGCCAAGAAAGGCGTGCTTGAACCAACATGGGTCTTGATAGATGGATTACAAATACAAGAATCCACAAATCAGCTCTTGAAACTAAAGCTATTATTAATGAAGTTGGGAAGCCGTCATATAAGAGGTCACTCGTATCTTGCCGGGGAGTGAAGGTATCCTTTGCCCTTTGTTCAACAACTGGGCTCAGGCGAAAGCAAAAGAAAGAGTCGACATATCCCTAACAACAATCAATAGAAGTGCCAACGAAAGAACGCCAAAGAAATGGCGGAGGCTACGGAAATAGAGAGAGGGGAAATCGAGACCTGGCTTCTCGAGGTAAGTCAACCCAACCGCGACGGAGGATCTACGTAGAACCTTCACAAGATACCTCAAGGTAGCTAACCCCCTTCGACCTCTGCAGTATCACCGTGGTAGTGAGAGCCTTGACGCAGATTCATGGCTTGATAAATTTTACACAGATGACATCAGCTTGCAATATGCGAACCTGCCTATTCTTTCTGGGGTCAGTGTTCGACAGGTACGTGTTGTTTACCTCGGCGCGTTGTCCGGAATTAATTACCTCTCTAGATGTTCAAAGAAACATTTGCCAAGCTCGATATGATGACACATGATATTGTGTATTTTGGGATGTGTCTCCCTTCAACTTTCCTTGAGCTTTTCTTGTACTAATGGGACTAGACTTCGTGAGCCCTCGTATCTACCAAGCTGCGACGATCAGGTACTTAGTCAAGGGTGACAACCCCGAGAAGGATGTGATTGAAATACCGGGGTTCGCCACATTTTTCGTCAGAAAGGGGGAGGATGGGAAGATCAGGTGTTACAAGGCCGAGATCTTTTTGGATCCTTTGCCTGTATTTCAACGCATTTCAGAGAAGGGTTTATAGGGGTACAATAGACTCTGCAGCCTCCTAGGATCCATCATCAGAATAGCTAGACTTGGTACAATTTGTGCTACGTATGACAGTGCTGACATCCCGCCAAGCACGATAATGTTTGTTTCAGCCCCGTGGAGCGAGCGCCTAGGGAATTTTCAGCAAAATGTAGGTAAAGATGGGGACCAAGACACGCGGAAATTGGGGTAGTGGTAAGGCGATGTTACACCTTGGCTGGAATGCCGAGACTCAGTTCCGATGACCAAGCCCCGAGAGCCTCGTGGTTACACCTACCTACGTAGTATATATCAGGGCGCTGCCGTCATCAATGTCCGCCGATAGGAGCATATGAGAGAGGCACAAGTGTATTACCCGGGGTGAAGCAACTTTTCTGGGGCACGCCTATTTGTTACTTGATCCTCAGTCATCATGGTTGATACAACACCTATTGTCATCTTCCTTCTTCTCACTATTGTGACCGCTGTGTACATCTTCCTCAAGAGCGACAATGAAGGCCCGGGGCCACGAAAATTCCCTCTTTTCGGGGACTTGCACCACTCGCCCGTCGACAAGCCGCTCATCAACTGGGATGCTTGGACGAAGCAGAACGGCCCCATCGCGGCGGCCAAGCTGTTTGGGATCGTTCCCATTACTATCCTCAATACATCCGAAGTGGTAACCGAACTCTTCAGCAAGCGCAGTCAGTGGTATAGCAACAGGCCGAGGTCAGTCAGAATGGAGATGATGACGGGCACGGGCCCAGGGAAATCCAAGTTCACTCTCTTGCATGATTACGACGCCGACCTCCAACTGTATCATCGGATCCTGTCACCAACTATTGGAGCACCTTCTACTGCTCGATACCAACCCTTAATGGAACTCGAGTCTATGCAGTTGCTCGTGGATCTCGTTGCTTTGGCGGAAAGAAGCGAGGATCATATTACTTCGACCAGGACAATCTACCCATTCTTTGAGCGTACCCAGTCCAGCATCATAATGTCATTGCATTATAGTATGCGTATTCCTACCTGTGAAGAGCCCATTCTTCATCAAGTGGTGAATATGCAAGCCAGGTTGTCACACCTCGTTGCCCACCCCGGTCTCCCTGACTCTCTACCCTCACTTCGCCATCTCCCTGCTTTGGTCTCGCCCTGGAAGCGCCACGCCAACAAGATATACGAAGAACAAACGAAACTCTACATGAAGCTCATGGATCATGGTAGAAGTTCTGAGGGGTGGAATGCAACAAAGCAAATCATTGCAGCGGCTGAAAAACAGGCACAAAATTCCCAAATTCCGGATCTCGACCTGGCCTTTATGCTTGCCACTTCGATCCAAGGCGGCATGGAGACGTTCCCTCGTCAGATCCTCTGGCTATTCGCTGGCTTGATTCAGAATCCGGCGTTTCTGAAGAAGGCTCATGCCGTGCTTGACGACGTTGTCGGACATGATCGTCTCCCAAGTTTCCAAGACAGACCGAAACTACCCCTGATCGACGCTGCTGTTCACGAGCTCTTACGCTGGAGGCCTGTTGCTCCCGGCAGCGTTCCACGGAGGGCTGATAGAGATGACGATTACAAAGGGATAAAGATTGGGAAGGGGACCATGATCATGGCCAACGCGTGGGGTATTGGGCGTGATGAAGCCGTGTTTGATCCGTCCTTGGGAAATCTGGACGATTATGTCCCCGAGAGGTGGCTGATTCATGATGGGAACAGCGGCCAGCTTAGGCTGAGAAGGGAGTTACCCCTTGCCGCATTTGGTCAAGGAAGGCGAAGCTGTCTGGGGAAGAAGGTTGCTCTTGATGGAATGTTCATTCAGGTTGCGAGGCTTCTATGGGCCTTTGACGTCGAGTCTGTGGAAGAAGTTGATCCATGGAAGATGGACGTTGTTGGATTGATGATCATGCCAAACGACTTTAGATTTAAACTGAAGGCACGAAACATTTGGGGGGAGGCTAATATCAAAAAGGAATGGAGTAAGGCTGATGAGCATTAGAATTGGACAAGAATGCGTTGGAAGATGCGTGGCTGTCTCAGTTCTGACAGAGATTGGAGAGGCAGCAATGTTGGATATTTATACAACACTTCAAACAACAAAAGGGCTCTTATGAGAGATCCGGATTAACACTTTCGAATTTCTCACGACATTCATTACTGACATTGAAGATACTTGCAATCCCGAGTGGCTGGCGTTGTCTTCTGCGGCAAATGTTGGGGCTCCTCAACTGTTGTATAAGCCTATGAAATGAGAATTTAGAGGCGAGCTATCTGCCCTCACCATGGCCCTATATCTATCACCGTTGATTGATCTCTAAAAACTGTCAAATAGCATGAGATGCTTGCGGCGCTGAACCATAACAAACACCATGCCCGACAGGACTGAAGTCTTCGTTAGGCACCCTGTCACCGGCCCATACATCTCCGTGGACATGAAAGCCACTTTTTGGCTCCACGAGCCGATTATTTAACCTTGATTCGGCTTCCGCTTTCGTCCAAGCCTCGAGGCATAGGAATGTTAGCCTCAGCCTCCGCTCAGGCCAGGGGCCAGATGGCATTCCACTATGCATAAATGCCTGGAATGGAGTTTCCGGGACGAGAGAATGGTGACCAGTCTTGAAAGCTCTAGACTGTCGGGCTTTCCTGTAGCGGCATTCGACAATGGTCTGCATGTTTCGGGCTGAGTCTAGCTCAAGGCTCATTCGGACGAGCTGGTTCGGGACAATGGCCTCGAATGTAGAAACTGAGTGCCAAGGACGCCAGTCTCGTCTGAATAAGACCCTGATAGAGGGGAGTCTTGGCAGTTGCCGATGAGAAGGGGTCCAGTGTGAGTAAGTGAGGTTAAAATGGCGTGGGCTAGCCCAGGCGCATTCGATAAACAACAGCCTGGTTCAGCCCTACAGTGTCCGTATTGAGTCGAACCTAGCTGCCCATGGGAATCTTAAACGAATATAAGGAAAGAAAGGAATGGCCTAATGAATATAGACCCGTGTGGCTTTGGATTCTGCGAGCCAAGTCGGCGACCACTTAGACATTCCTCGCTCACAATGGCGTCTGACATTGCCGAGTCTGGATCACAGCGCTTCACGGACTCGGCTATTTTTGGGCAGTCGAGAACAGCTCATGGAGTATATATGTGAGGCTTCATTCATCCTCTTGAGGCTCCCCTGTTGAAACCGCACACACAAACTCGAAATACCAACTTGGTTCATTGCACTCGATTCTTTACACTTCTCCTTCTACCATGAGCCTTTCTCGCTCCTTCGCGCTCCTCGCATTGGTGCTGGTGCACCCTTCTGCTGCTGGAACCAACCAGAACATTGTAACCATCTGCAGCGCCGTCGAGGGCACAGATGGCTGCACCAAGAACTTCAACATTCCCTATGATTCTCGACCCCTAACAAACTGTAAGAATGACATGATGATGCAGATTCTCAGTGCTAACTGGATTCAAGGTGGGAACAAGGCTAGCCCATGCGGAGTCGAGATCTTGACCCATTCGGAGAACATTTGTGACATGATCAACGAGGTCTTGCCAAACAAGGACTTTGTCGACGGGTATGCCACGTGGTGTTTGGCATTGCCCGATGCCCTTCGCGAAAGGAAGGTTGAGTCAGCTATCTGGACCGGCGGCAAGGTCAATGGAGCGACGACTAAGGCAATGAATGCTATTACTTCTGTTGAAAAGGCAAGTGAGACTCTATGCCGGTTGTGTTCGCATCATCATCTAACTCCCAGAGCAGAGATTCGCCGATGAAGGCTACGATCCCAAGGACAACAAAGCGAGTGTCATTTCTAAGGAGCTCACAAACAAGGACGGATGGATAGTGCTCCAAGCACCGGAGGTTTGCTTCTTCTCACACCTTGTTCAATTGAGACCGTAGTAACACATGCCAGGTCAACGTGACCTCCTATATATCCCTCGTCACGCCAATCGATTTCTGCCAGACAACTCCGTGCAGCCAGAAGCGGCTCGATGTGATTCGACAGTGGTTCGTCAACTGGATCACACCCGATAAACAGATCCGACAGGGCTCGCTTTCTGTTATGTTGAAGGGATGGTACGATTCCTTCAAGGGGGCCTGGAAGACAAAGATTGCAGCCATCTCGACCTCGTGGAGCACCCTGAAAGCTCGCCATGATTCGGCCAACACTAAGATCACGGAAATACAGGACAGTGTTTGTGAGGGCAACGCGTGCAAGGGCAAGACGGCGGCTGGGTTCATCAAGCAAGGTTGGTAAATTTTACTGTCTTACTATGGGCAGGGCTAATTGTGAGCAGTATCCATCTTGCTTCAGAGCATAGACAACCTCTACAACGTCGGCTACGCAGCTAGCGATGCGGAAAACTCGAGACAGTACTTTCTCGACAACTACCTAAACAATATCCAACGCGCGTACAACCTCGAGCCAAAGAAGCTTGCCCCCGTCAGCCCATATTACGACCTCGTCGTATCCGACAAGTTGCAGACGTTGCGTATGGTCATGAATGGATTCGGTACTGTCACAACCGACTTGGACTACTATGCCAAGGAGATGCAGGCCAACTTTTACGCCTTCAAGCCCTTTAAGAAACACGCAACTACGGTTGACGCAGTCCTCAAGCGCTTTGACGCCGTCCTTGCCCCAGACTGGAAGAATAACCAGGAGCTCTCACGAACCCCTGAGCTCCGCAAGGTTCGCGACGGCTTCGTCAAGACGCAGACCATCATCAAGAGCACCCTACAGGGCCAGGTTGGTGATTTCTTGAAGGTCGTCAAGACCTTTAATGAAGAATTCGACAAGTTTCCGCTTGCGACCAAGAAACTTCAGCTTGCCTTTGGAGCCGTCCCATATCAACGTTGGATCGACGTCGAGTTTGACTACCCCTGCAGAACCAACAAAGAGCAGACTTTTACGGCGGCTGGCTTCTCCAAGGTGCACAAGTGGCCCGAGTTCAGCGCTTGCTCTTTTACTACCCAAAAGGTGGAACTTGTCTCCAACTGGATTCCCTATCTCAAGTATCGTTTTGTGTAGACTGAAGAGAGGGCCATGGGGCCAGGAACAAGGATAGTCGAGAGATACATGTCCATCAGAGTCTTTATCCAATCTTGATGCCTCCTCCACTCGCACTAACCACACATCCCGTAATCCACCGCGCATCCTTGCTGCAGAGAAGCCCAACCACATCAGCCACGTCCTCGGGCTGCCCAAACCGTGGGATGCTCTGTGTTGGGAAGAACTCGTCCTGAAACCGTTTGACTGCCTCCGGGCCACAGTTGACGACAGCGTCAGTCTCGGTCAGGCCGGCAGTAACAGCATTGGCAGTTGTGCCCTCCATGAAGCTATACCTCTCATCCTTGCCGCCAAATGCCTGGGCCCAAGTCCGACACAGGGACTCGCCCGCTGACTTTCCGGCTGCGTACATGAGCTGGTCGCTCCACGGTTGCCGGGATCGGATAGATGAGATGTAGATGATGCGACTGTTGGGCTGGAAGCATCGCAGGCGAACAAACGCCTCGACGATCATAACCGGGGTTTGAATGTTGCCGACCAAGCTGCGCTGGACCTCGGCGGTTCCCATCCCGCCAATAACACCGGGCATGGGGTCGCTAGCGCAGTTGATGAAGATGTCGACACAGTTGTTGAATGTTTTGCTGATCTCGTTGACGATGGCACCAGGGCAGCCTTCGGAGAAGATGTCGGCGACGAGTCCTTTGATGATAAGGCTGGCAGGTCGTTCTCTTGCTGTGGCTTCAAAGACACGGCTTGTTATTTCGTCACTGAGGCCTGATGAGAGAGCCGTGACACCCTCATCGCCGGTGCAGGTTCCGAGGATGGAACAGCCTCGGCTTGCCAGGTTAAAGGCAATGGCACGTCCTATGCCGCGGGATGCACCGCTTATCACAGCGACCTTGTCGATGAGGTCTAATTCACGTACAGAAGACGGGGTTGTGTTTCTCTTGAGCTGTTGGTGTCTTGAAGAGAGGCTTGTTCGTTGCGAGAGATGAAATGATCTGCTCATTTGAGTCACCGCCGCTCAAGTATGACGTAACTAATTTATTGAGTAGCGCCAACAGGAAGAAAGACGGAGCATCCGGCCGCTCCATGCTCAAGGCTCTACAGAAGTGATCCAGGCAGTAGGATATTGGCTCTTTGAACCTTTGATCTAAGGTAATTGCAAGACTGTACTTCCCCTACCGGTAACTTGCTGCCAAATCACTCCTCTCCAGGTATGTTGGTGAATGTAGATGCAGATGCAATACTCAGCGTCGACACCGCAGGTAAGCACAAGCAGCATTCTCTGTTCAAAGGCCCAGGATATTCTAACTCTCCGGAAATACAACCTTCAGCATCTTCTCAGTTGGGGTGTGGTCCCGACTGGCCCTCATGCGATGACACCATGTTACCATCCTCTCCTCCTCGCCGCCCTCAAACATGAATTCGCCGCCTTGCTGATTTGGTTTCCCGACTTTGGTCGCAGGATAGCCGGCCAGCAGTCCCCGGACGAGTTTGGACGCTGACTGGAAGAAGTACCAAGTCGACGATTCTGAAGCGTAACCCTTGGCTGGTCCCTCGACCCATGTTTGAATCATGCCCAGTCCGTCAAACAACTTGCCAGTGGGTTCGACATAGACAGGATGCTTGCAGCCCGTGTTTTCGATGTACATCTTTATCACCTCGGGAACCCCATTTCCAATAATCACGATGGACGTGTTGGAGGGGGCAATCTTCTCCGGACTGGCTTCCTCAGATAGAAACTTGACATAGCTTGAGCCGGTCTAGAAATCAAGATTAGAGATGGTGCTTTAGCAATCGTAACAGAGGCTTAGAGGCGCTTACACCACAGAGAAAGTGGCGCACAAAGACGACCAAGACACGGCCAGACGATTCCGGTCCGCTGTAGAGGCTTTTGAACGGGCGCTGGACGCCCTTGCTGTCAAACACGGGTATATCTTCAACGGCCTTGAGCTCTTCGATGGAGGGCGGAGTGTCGTTGGATGGTCCAATCGGATCATCTTCTTGATTGAGCTCGCATGCGCTGGCCATGGTTGGTTGTTACTGCAAGTTGAGGTTGAATTTGAGTTGAGATTGTGCCTTGTCGTGAGGTGACGCAACCACTTTATATCCGTGACATTAACCTCCATGACAGTTCAAGGATGGTAAGACAAGATGATGTGAGATGTTTTGCCTTGTTAGGCTAGGTCAGATATGCAACAGGCAATGTGACTGTGTCGTCTTAGGTAGGTGTCAGCATCATTCCAGTGATGGATGGAGGTTAGCCAATAACCCTTCACCATGGCACAGTGAATCACCTCTTGATTCGACTCGCTTATTGACATCGTCCAGGAGAGCGAGGCGGCCGCCTTATCGTGGCGTCGGATGACCATGACAAGAGGAGCCAAAGACACGCTGTGGATGCCAAGCTCAACCCTGGCCTAGCAGGCATGGCGGCTTGTTTTCCTCTAATGAGACAGACAATCTACAAGGCCATTCTTCGATTGATATGCCTCAGCGAACTGCTCCTAATAGCTATTAACCTAGCGGCCTAGCTTTTGTCTCACGCCGAGCCATAAAGGCGAGGGCCCATGCCGAAATAGACAAGGATTATCAAGCAGCCTTTGAAGATGTCGGCTCAGTGGCTCAGGAAGCTATGTTCATCGTCCAGGTAGCCGATGTTTCACCTGTGAGGGATGCGATCAAATCAAGTTTCCTCAATAGACAATCGCAATGCATTGCATAACGCCATGCTCTACGCCTATTCAGCGGGCAGCAATCAAGAGACACATTGCCATAGACCAGTTTCTATAAGCTAACAATGCCATTGTATTGACTTGTTTATACTGAAAACGCTGCAAGGTCAGAACGCTACCATTGTGCGGCTTGAAGTCTACCGCAATGGTTCCATTGTGGTCGCCAGTGGCGGTTTTCAGTGCTCGAAAGTCGACGGGGATTAGTTAAGAAATGCCTTGGGCAGACTGAACACGCCTACAGTAACAGCACCTTCTACCAGTCCTGGCGGCGTTGCGATGAGTAGATCGGCAACCAATTTGTCTGTTCGGTGCCCGTCGATGACGATGAACCCGCCTTGTTAAACTGCCTTTTGATCAATTTGACACGATGGATCTTTAGCAGCATGTTTAGGCACCCAAAAGTATGCACGAACTCATCTTGTTGGCCGCTTTCAGGCCCTGGAACTTCAGCCTCTCACGGTGAGATGATGATGTGAGGCAATTACCAGACAGCCACGACCACAATGTTTTGTGTTGCACCTCTTTGATCAGCATTAATTGAGATGTAAACCATGTCTGGCGCCACAAACCTTGTATGGGTGAGGGAAATGGCTGTGTGAGGAAGCCACAGCAAGCCAACAGTGGACAATTGACGGTGACACCATTTCCCACCCGCAAAGCATATCAAGATGTTGTCTAGCAGGGACACGGCTCTACTCATTATCACGAGGGAAACGGCATTGAACACGAAACATGACTCTCGGCAGTGCAGTGCAGTGCAACAAGCATGTGCGTACGCGCACACCGAGCTGCTGTACCCCAAGCACCATCATACGTGGCTCTTCCCGAGCGGCTCCACCTGCCCGCCAACAGGGCCGATCATCTGCAATAGACCATGCACGTCACTGTTCTAGACAGTTTGGGCAGCAAACGGCGTACAGGACTTGAGGCAATGGTGGTCAAAGAGAGCGGTGAGGCCATCTCAGATTAATCAGATCCAATCTTATCAGATTGTGCGGGGAATTATAAATTGCACAGGCAGAGGGCGGCAAAAGTCAGCGGGAAAAATGGAAAAAATTTCAAGAAAAAAACAAGAAAAAAAACCAGGCAGGAAAAAGGGTGTCGTCACGCGTCGGCAATGCCTTGAGGCCCAATTATTGTGGCAAGCTGCAGGTCTTGGCTGCGTCATTTTACCTGTTGATTTGACCGGCAGCTGAAAGGCGGCCTCCGCCCTGCATTAGCGAGGTCGGTAGCGCGTTCCAGGCGGCACAGCTTTTCTCTTCAGAGGGTCAAGTGCGGGGAACTCGCTGAGATCCACTGGACGTTCCGAACTTCGGCCATTGAGTCACTAGTCAGCAAGTATCCATATCAAGCTCTTCCTCTCTCTCTCTGTCTCTCTTCTCCGTCTTTTCCTCCTCAGCAACACATCACCACTTGTCGACGACATACACACACAAAACACACACACACAGAAACAGACACTGCATAGTCTGGATGCTACGGCAGATACAATGCAGACAGCCAACAACCCCATCTCCCACCACACTAGCCACACCATGGGCCAAGGCGCCGCCAGCAGCAACGGCGGCGACAATAGCAGCGGAACGCATTGCGTGGGTCACCATACGAGCCACACCATGGGCAATGGTGCCAGCAGCAGCAGCTCTGGTGCCAATGGGGGAGGTGGGGTTGGTCAGGCCTCGGACGGGGAGGGCAACGGTATGTCGCTATATTCCTCTCCTCTGCTTCTTCTCTCTGCTAACACACCGTAGGACGCCATGGCAGCGTCCTGGAAGCCTCCCTAACGAGCCCTGACATCGAAAATTTGAACACAACTACAACCATCGAAGACGATAGCGAATCTATCGCCGACAGCATCAGCGATCTCACCGATGGAGGTGCCAGCTCTGGAGCGACCTCGATGCGCTCCTCTGTCAACCTGGCCAACTTCAGCATCATCGACACCACCCTGCGTGAGGGTGAGCAGTTTGCCACTGCCCATTTTGATACCGAGACCAAGATCAAGATCGCTCAGGCCCTCGACGACATTGGAGTCGAATACGTGAGTTGTCGAGCGTCCATACAATCGTCATATCTCAACTGACACAGCACCCCAGATCGAACTGACTTCGCCTGCTGCGTCTGAACAGTCCAAGCTGGATTGTCAGGCCATCTGCAAGCTCGGTCTCAAGGCCAAGGTCCTCTGCCACATTCGATGCAACATGGATGATGCCAGGATTGCCGTCCAGACTGGCGTCGACGGAATGTATGTCTCTACTAGCACAACACAACACACCCAATATGATACTGACAACACTTCACAGCAACATGTGCATCGGCACGTCTGCTCAGCTCATGAAGCATTCCCACGGCAAGGACCTGGACTGGATCGCCGCCAAGGCCAAGGAGGTCATCCAGTTCGCCCAGTCCCAGGGCGTCGAGGTCCGCTTCTCTGGCGAGGACTCCTTCCGCTCCGACTTTAACGAGATCATTAAGCTGTACTCGCTCGTCGACCGTCTTGGCGCCCAGAGAGTGGGAATTGCTGACACGGTGGGAGGAGCCACCTGGCGTGAGGTCGATGAAAAGATCTCGACCCTTCGACAGATCATCTCATGTGACATCGAGACTCACTTCCATAATGATACTGGATGTGCCGTCTCCAACGCCTTTACTGCCCTCGAGGCTGGCGCTACACACATCGACACGACCGTCCTGGGCATCGGAGAGAGGAACGGCATCACCTCTCTCGGAGGCCTCATGGCCTCTCTGATGTACTCGGAGCACAAGTCTGTCTTGAACAAGTACAAGCTCGAGAAGCTAGCCGCTCTCGAACAGTTGGTGGCCAAGGCCGTCGACATAGAGATCCCTTGGAACAACTTTGTCATCCCCGCCAATTTTTGAAAAATCTCCGGATAGGATGGATGGATGGATGACTCTGGAAGCCTGTGAAAGGGCCTATTAGGGAGGCTTCTCACTCGATCTTTACTTTCGTTCAGCTTACTTTTGGGGTACTCACTACCTGGGAAACTTTGTGCCTCTCCAGTCATTACCTCTACAAGTCACGCTCCTTACTTTGGGCACTTTGCATCTCCATCATATGTGCATGAACTACTTGTATCAACTGGCTTTGATAGCAGAGTGACGTCTAGTAAACTCGAGATCGTAGCTTGACATAAACCTCTTTGGGGTTTCGAGTGAGGGAGAAGACCTCCTTGGGTACTGCTAGAGCCTCCGGCAACGGTAAGAATTCAAACTTCCACGCTATGAGCGTGAAAAAGACCTTCATCTCACGGTACGCCAGCCTTCTACCGAAACAGGCTCTCGGACCAAGCCCAAACGCTTGAATGGGAAACAGGTTTGCGTCAAACACCGTCTCCTCGGTGCCATCGTCATGTTTCTCTACTCGAAGCCACCTCTCAGGGGAGAAAGCTGCTATGTCGATCTCGTCGTTGACAGGATGCTTCTCCCTCCGCGATGCCGCCCACTCGCTCTGGCGAGATTCGTCAAACTGTATCCTCGGTGTAAAGACACTGGGTCCGTTGGCGAGGAATACGACTGTCGTGCCCTTGGGGATGTGGGCGCCCAGAATTTGCGCGTCTGTCTGTGCCTCACGCATACACATGGCCAGGGGGCGTGAGTGGCGGAGCACTTCTTCAACAACAGCATCAAGGTATGGCACTCGGGCCTGGATGATCTCCTCGAGTGAAGGGAGCCGCTTCTCGGCTCTGGCCTGGGGATGGGCTTGATCAAGTGCCTCCCGAAGGAGAGCCTGGACATGCTGGTTGCTGCTGAGATAGCTTATCCCCCATCGTAGAGCAGAAGAAGTGGTCTCGTGGCCACCGATGAGGTAAGTCATAAGCTGCAAGGATCACGTCAGCTTCATACCAAGTATATCCGGACGGCTTTCACAAACCTCGCTCGTGATCGTCTGTGAGTAGTAATCGGGTTTTCTACCCTCCTTCTCCGCCAAGGCTTCCTCCCGAGCGAGAATCTGATCCACGGCGCAGCGTTGAGCCTGGCCAGTACGTCGGCGCTCAAGGCCGTTGGCGATTTCACGTTGTTGCAGACGCCTAGCCAGACGGCGGGCGTTTCTCATGACGGAGGAAAGATGGCCGTAGAGGAAATGGAACAGGCGTGGCGAAGGCGACCTGATACTCATGGATACACTGTCGGACATTTTTGTGAAGGCCTCAAGTTCTTCCGCAAGAGGTTCCTCCTTGAAGACAAACTCATCATCGGGCCCTCCGGTTGCATTGATTTCACTGTCGTGATCGGCGTCAAGAGCCTCAAGGGCCCTGACCAACTGTGTGTGCTCAGGCTCGAGACCAAATGCAACGCAAACGATGATGTCAAGAGCAGCATGGTGAATCTCACGGGATGCGCCGAAAGGACGTCCCTTGGATAGGATAGCTTTGCACTCCCAGAGCTTGAGGAGCCTGGCAAACTTGTCGTAAATCTCTGGAGCAGAGATCTGGACGCAGGTTAGTATCCATGAAGAAACGCTAGTCGTGAAGACGCACCTCAGCAAGGAAGGATGGTGTCATCAAGTCTTTGACAAGTTCCTTGTTCCTTCGGAATTGGGGATCAGAACTCTTGAGAGTGAGATGGCCACCGGGGATAATACCCCCAAAGACGGAGATGGTTACTCTGGCCCGGTCAAATTCCTTGAGGCGGCGCATGCAAATATCGGCCGCCTCGTGATGGTCCGCGACCACAACCCATGGCTTGCCAAAGGGGGCGACAAAGGCCTGAAATAGAGGCGACTGGTGCTTTGTTGGTTGAGTAGCCAGCCAATTGGTCACGCTACCAACGGCCTTGATGTCGGGGAGATCGCCCAAGATGCGCTCCTTGGCTTCCGCGTTGTAGGGGATAAAGTCCAGGGGCCGAGGGTAGAACGCGTCGCGGAACGTGTAAATGACTGCAACGAGAACGCTGCTACCTACCAGCAGCTGCAACGGCAGCGAGCTGGTGACGTCTGGCCATGACATGGCGGCGCAACGCAGTCTTTGAACGAGGAGAAGCCCAGCAAGCCCTTGAGAAACGGGAGGACAAGCAGGTTGATGAGTTACCACGTCGAGCGAAGGGCCTCAAAAAAGGAAATCCAGACCTCAACAACTTGCCGAGCAGGGGTCCTGGCCACGGCATCTCAACAATGGGGGCCGCCAGCCAATGGATATCGCTCCAGTCATCCGAAGGGCTGGCAAGCCCGTAAGCTGACGGTAGCTAGCGTCGTCTTGGCGAGCAACGGGTCCGCAGAGTTTGTAATACCGGTTCACCATTGGCGGCACCTTGAGGATCAATGTTGCATCGTTGGTTCGCGCCATGGAACCTCTGTGAGGCGATGCTTACAGAGCCTCTAAATTGACTGTGCTTTGCAGCGTGACGTGAGCTTGAATCTTACCTCTCGGTTTTCAGTAGGATTCTCATATTTCAACAGAAGAGAAGGAAGAGCAATGCCTCAGTTTGACATGTCATTTACCCCATGTTCTTACGCTCAACCTTCGTCGACGATAATCATCACACCACAAGACCGCCTTCAATGGGACAGAAAGTGACAAAGAGTCTATGGGAGCAAAAGAAGTACAGAAACTGAGGAGGTCTAGTGTCTAATGAACATATCACTCGTTTACTATCAAACAACTGCAGATCTGATACGCTATCACCCATGTCACATCATTCTTATCATTCGTAGGTTTTCTCCCTGTCCACGCAATTCTCGGCGACCTTACCCTATGCATGGAACCCAGCGAATTGATCACGCAACACAAGAGCGTTGCCGATACCAGAGGTGCAGGTCGATTCCACGTCAGATCCGACAATTGATAGGACTGACAGTTTTCTTGCACCGTATCAGGAATTATCACACTTCTCGGTATCAACAGGTGTTGCCCAGAGGCTATTGAAAGGCAGTATATCACAGGTCTAAGTCAGATGCTGTTGTTTCAAGAGTTGTTCACATCCATAAAGTGAGATGAGGTAGAATATGGCTCTACTCTCCTATTAGCACCACGGCTACTATCGACATCGACCACACCTGTAGGCTTCGCCATAGTCATCATTCTGAGAAAACCACTTTGTGGCGATGTCTCGATTGGGGATAGTAATTTGGGTGTCGTCAGGTATGTGTTTAAACTAGAAATCTCGGACCCCTTCTAGAATGTGGTGAGGAGGGACTTTCTTAAGCACAATGACTGGGCCAGAAGCCGGAGACATGGTGCTCATGTTGTCTGACAGCAACGGATGGAGATGAAGCAGGGAGGTGAAGAGCAGAACTTCTGGTTCGAATACCAAAGATGCAACAAGGATTATAGAATACAAATCGATCCTCTAAAGCAATAAGTTATAGGCATATCAGCAGATGTTTCCCGCAGTTATGCACCCGAGGCTGGTTCCCCAGGTGCCATGGTGGTGGATCTGCAGAGTTGGGACATTTGAGAAGATGACTGACGCATGGCATCAAGACAAAACAAGGACCAGATACCGCACTATAGTTTACATTCAGAGTTCCACCCAAGATTAATCAAGCATGCATTCTAGACTACATTTTGTCTCTACGATGGCGCCGTTCCCCATGTCTTCACCTTCGTCAATGCTCTAGGCCATCTCTTCGATAAATGAAAGCTCATACTGCTCAACCCAAGACTTCACTCGACACGCTTGTCACCTCCAGCCTCGCCCCGGACACGTTCTCCTTCACTGTTCAAGTCTATCTTGCCTCCAACATGGCTCTTTCGATCGCTGCGCATGTTGGGGGTCTCCAGCCTCCATCAGCCTTAGCTATCCAACCTGGCGACCTCAAGACTCTCGACGACCTTCGCAAGCACGTTGATGCTACACGGGACATGGTGAAAAGAGTCGACCAACAGAAACGCCCCTTCTAACCAAGTAAAGCCACACAATTTGAATGTGTGCGACCATTCTTTATCCTTCAATGTGGTGACCTAATCCCCCATTGATGCGCTGTTGCCTCGCATATCCAATGAGAGAAACCCCTCATGATGCATGTTGCTGCCTGCCTTTGCCCACATTTGGCCAAGTGTCGATGCTGCTTGTTACCTCAGCCAGGCCTCTTTGAGCCGTCGACAAGACGCCGATCCAATCATATCTACTGCATGAATGCAAGCCTCGTTCAATGTTGACACATTCAGGCAACGCGTGGAATCTTCCAGCGCGACAAGATCTGCATACAAAAGAAGTCCACCCCCTTTCTCAACATCAAGCGGTCTGCAACAGGCCAGCGACAACACTCTGTTATCATGTCTGTCGTCGTAGTGGCTGGTGGTTCTGGAGACCTAGGAAGTCTCATCGTTGAGGCATTGCTAGAAACGGGGAAGCACGAGGTATATGTGCTATCGAGAGGAGTACGTCATATGCACATTGCCGCCGCTCGGCTTGATGCCTTTTTCTGACGCCCTTAGCCACCAGAAGATGCCCCGGAACGAGTGTCGCCCTTGACTGGCAAAGTCTACGCCCCCTTTATCCAGACTGATTACTCGAACATCGACGCCCTTGCCGAATCCCTGGACATTCGAGGTGTGAAGGTGGTCATCTGCGCCTTCAGCCTTCGTAACGATAGCGCGTGCAATGCACAGTTACAGTTGATCCAGGCCGCCGATCAAGCCTCTTCTGCCAGGCGCTTTATACCATCCGAGTTCAACATTGACTACGATCTGGGTGATGCAGTGCCGTATTCGAACAAGAGGTTTCACTTGGCCAGCAGACGGGTACTCGAAAAGACAAGTCTGGAGTTTAGCTACATCTATCCCGGCATGTTCATGGACTACTACGGCATTCCCAAGTTCAAAACACCGCTGAGACCGCTGTGCTTCTTTATCGACCCCGTCAATCAAATTGCAGTCCTTCCAGATGACGGCGAGGCAAACATGTCCATGTCCCTAACGACCGACGTCGCTCGCTATACCGCCCTGGCGCTTGACTTGGACAAGTGGCCGAGAGTCATGACAACAACTGCGAGCACCGTCACCTTGAACGGCCTTGTGCATCTGTTTGAGAAGCACACAGGCCGCGCATTCAAAGTCGAGTATCAACCAGTGTCCAGGTTTCTGGAGCATGACAGCATGTTACTTCCTGAAAACGGCGCGATTGCTGAACGGTTTCCTCAGCGATTCCCAGGAGGTCTCAAACAGCTTCGGGCCTTGATAGCTGATCTCGAGGCAAGTGTGGCCCTTGGGGCGTATGATTTAGACAGGATCGAGGGCCAGCTGAACCTCGCCGAGGCCTTTGAGGACAAAACGGCTCCTCCCACACGCATTGAGGATCTGATGAAGAGAGCGTGGGGAACGAATTGAGGGATGATTCAACCTAACAATGTGGGCTGGGCAAAGGTACAAAAGGATATATGAAATCTTTTCGAGAAAGTTTCTAGCAAAGTAATTGGTCTGAAAGAGTACACAGAGTGAAATAAAACAAGTATGTGCTTGGCAGCCAGGTCAGTCGCGTTTGTTACATAGCCCTTACTGCCATCTCCTACTTCTCTGCGGCAGTCTCCTTGGGTACGGGTTTTCTTCCGGTAACCACAATCATAGGCCAGTAAGCATGAATGCTCTTATCGCGCATGTCTTGCTTGGCCTTTGCAGCAAGAACGTTGACCTCATCAGCCTGCCACCCAAGTCCCCTTGTGAGCGCCGCCATCAAGAAGCCCTGGAGGCCTGCTAGGATGTTTTCATGGTTCCAGGCGCCCAGTTCTTTGTACTTGGGGTCCCGTGGCCATGTGTTGGATGGCCACTTGAACTTGTACTCTTGCACATCCTCGAAGCCAGCTTTCTCGAGCAGTCCCCCCAGAGTGTTGAGGTCGATGAATGCGCGTCCAGACTTGGCGGCAGCTTCGCCTAGATGCTTCATAGACTGGAAAAGGGCATGTTCTGGGGCGAGGGTGCCATCGTCAGAGAGGGGGAGAGTGAATTCCTGGAGCTCGAAATAGCCACCTGGCTTGAGATTTCTAGACAAGGTGAGAACCAAAGTTGGGGCGAGGAGGGATTTGAGAGGAAGAGACTTACTCGATCGACTTTCGAATATACTCTTCCCAATCAGATATGCTAGAGTTATTCATCCGACTATGTATGTAGTCAAACGGTTGCGCGTATGTCCACTCCTCATCCCAGTCGTCAATCTCAAATCTAACATTAGGGGGAACACTTCGATCTTGGTCAGTTCATGCATCAAGGGGAATCCTGCAAGGCTTCCACTCACAATTGAGGTTGGCTTGGTGAAAGATCGATGCCGATGACCTGCAACACAAACATGTTAGACCAATGCGGAACTTGATCAACGAACTTTGAGTTCTAACCTCAGCTTCAGGATGCTCGTCTCCAAAGTCCATGGCCCAGATGCCAGTGCCGGTACCAAGGTCGAGAACCCGTCCAACCTTGGAATCGGCCTTGTTGGGTGGAGCGAATCCCAACTTCCCATCAAGAGTGAGGTAGAAGATGTGGTGCTGGAGGTCTTGGGAGTTCATGTCAGCCAGTAGCAGACTGTCATGAAAGCGCACGCCTTACCTAGCCTTTCGTTCTCGGCATCATCGTTGGGAAAGTGATACTCTGCACACAATCAGCTCAGTCATGCCATGCCCCTGGAGCAGCCCTCGAGGCCTGGGGAAGGGGACAAGTGACTAACTTCCATCGTGGAACTTGTGATAGGTTCTACCGTTTTCCTTTCTATACTCTAGAATGGAGCTACTCAAGCTCGCTGTTGACGATGCCGTGTCCTATCCCAAACCCGGGTTAGCCTCATAGAACTAGCGACGATCATGGAGGTAACGGATGATCCGGACCTCGTCGCCACCATAGGTAGAGTCATGGTCGTCCGGCTCAATAATTTCCTGCATATCGACTTCGTGCCCTTTCACAAGTTATCGCAATCCGTCTCGACAAAGAAGCGTAACCTGCAAGTTTCTAGAGTTACGGTGGAGAGATTGAAAGAAAGGATGATGTGCTTCTCGAACAAAGCGGGGTGTGAACACACGATTTTCCCTCAAGCCCCGCCTGTCATCCCTCTATGGTTAGCCTGGAGAGCCGACAGGGGAAGCGTGACTCTTATTGGCTCTCTGGTGATGTTTGAAGACGATGGTGCAATGATGGCTAAACCTAAGTTCTCAACGCCGATGTAAGACTTGTGAACGGGTGTCTGGGATTTTGATTTATATTGTATCTTACCTCTACCGCCTATTAGACCCTTTCACTTCTAGTGGCATTGCCCTTTCCAAGAATCCTGCCAAGACTACAATCAGTCTGTGCCGTAGAAGGCCTGGCAGTAGAAGCCTTGGCAGTAGCAGCCTTTTGGTCTGGAATACCCTGAAACTGCTCGAACGTCGCAATTAATGGACCATGTACGTAAGACTTGAAGAAAGACTGACATGGAGTATATTTGATGAGGCCTCATCCCTGGAATGTTTCCGCCAGGCTCTCCACCTGTACTTGGAGCATCTCTATTTTGAACGTCATCTTACGACGCCAGCGCAACTTCTACCCTTCATTTCGATCCATGGAATTGGAAACGAGAAACTCTTTATTAGATGCAAGTCTCTGAAACAATATGGGAGTGGGGATGCGGTTCATCTGCAGTGTAGCGAAGGCCCAACAACGGCGTAGAATGATACCGAAAGCAGAAAACCGTGTATTTATAGACAAGGTGAAATCTGACCATGGGCCATTTTAGTTGATGAGTTGACAAGCATGGATCTTGCTGTGCAAGGCCAATATCCAAGCGAATAATGGCCTGGAAAAGAAGCTGTCAGACTGTTAACCAGACCTCAACAAGGAACTTGGCAATGCCCTCCTGACGATCCTATGCCCCCGAAAGTGCGTAAGATGCAGCTAATATGGGACTTTAGTAGGAAGGATCAAATACACAGCGCCATTCGGCTACTATTCATTCACCTATAAATTCTGTGACCTTTGATGCTCGATTCTCCATCCCCAATCACCATCTTCATCTTCACCATGAGTTTCAATATTGACCATGCATTCTACCAAATCCCTTCTCCTCGCAACTCTGGGCGCGTTGCAGGTCGCCGCTCAAACACTGACTGCCCCAACCCAGATTACCATGGCCTCTACTACATCGCAAACTGCCAAATCTCAGAGCCAGACTATCATTGCCTCTGCCACTCAGTCCCTCCCCCCGTTCGGGTCTGCTTGCATAGCGGCCTTCAAGTCCACCGCACCCAAGATGACGGACCGCCCAGTGCCCAGCGAAGATATCTATGATGTTGCCATGTCCTAGGCAAGGGGGAACTATATAATACCCAGGACCCTTACGAGCTACCATCCGTCACGGGTGAAAACGCCGCCAAGTTTACCACATGGGCATCAGCAGGGAACGACTAGACGTACGACCACATCCCCGAGTTCAGGAAGCCTTGGAAGGCATGCAGTGATGATCTAGAGGTTACAGGAGTCGTCCTGATCGGATCTGACGTGTGCCCTGATCTTGCTGCTAGGGTCACGGGGACGGTTGAAGACGAAGACGAAGGGGATGACGAGGACGAAGATGGAAACAAGACTGCAATAGTTATCGTCTCTCCCAGATCTCCAATGGAAGGTTCCATTGCCCTGGCCATGGTGGCGGCTGGCGTGGTTGTTGTTGGCACGTACTCCGTACTAAAGTGGTGATGTTGGCTCTGCCGCAGAGATCATTAGCCTCAAGCTGATAGTTCCTCAATGAGATATCTTGCCCCATCAATGCTTCGCATTGTTACAAATCAACCATCTAGCGATTAGCTTTAGAATTGTCTACACTTGACTTAATAGGGGGCTAATAGGAGGTGACAACACAATAGTCGTGGAGCAACCACTAAGTTCGCCCAGTCGATTGTGGGAAATAGTTGAGTGTTGGAAGGTGGATAAAATGTATTCGAAGAATCAAAATCGAGGGGGACGCGTTGAAGAATTGAACACGTCGAGTTATGCACGCACTATCCACGCTTTGGACGTGGGCCACGGGATGCCTACGTACTAACAGTGTGCTCAGATTTTGTGAGTACGTTTATGCATACATACGTTCATAAATGAACACGCACAATGTCAAGAATTGGGTGGCTGGGACTTCGCTTCGCATTGCCTCATTAAGTCAGCCGCCAAGCTCCCTTGCAGCTCAGCTGAACACGGTCGACGTGTTCCTTGCAAGACGCGTCTCGCGAGGAACGCGTAACAGCATCCTGGCATGGTGCGCGCCACATCTTAGCTGCTGCTTCAAAGGTACCTCTGTACCAGGCAGGGGAGCTGACCAAGTACCTCTCTGATGAGCCACTCGCCAGTCCCGGTACCGCTGCTTGAGAGAAACACTGTACCCGTCCACTGAGCGTTAGTGGGTGGCACGCCCCATGCTATCGCTGACTCTGGAACGTGCGGGTGTTGCACCACAGGGCTTGATGTCGCAGAGTGATGGAGGCAACAAGTCTGAGCATGTTGAAGCTGCTGCACGGGGAGTTTTACGCTTGCTGAATGACACTGTTCCATGTGTCGGGGCTCGTTATCAACAATGCCGATGTTCATATCCCAGTAACTGGTTGGGGGATAGCAAGGCCGAACATGTTTTGTGAGCCTTCCACCAACTTTTCCTTCAGGCGCTACGAGTTCTAGATGCCGAAAACCCCCGCTCATTTTCCCCAAACTTGACCATTGGTTCAACGCTATGAGCACACCATTTTTTGAACTTGACGAGGACAGCGACACATGTTCCTGGCATTATGAATGGAAGAGGATCGTCTTCGCTACTAAAGTGTGCTCAGGTTGCAGTGTAGTGTTTGAAAGATCTGTCAGCGACATTGATGAATTAAAGGCTACTCCTGGGCTGCACGTCTGAAACCAAGTCTTGGACTGTCCAGGTGGATTTTCTTCCCCCGAAGAGGCGTTCAAGATATGATGACAACTCAGAGCAACGGCTAAGAAAGGGCATTAGAGGACAGATTTCTCAGACGACATGCTGGAGAACGAAATATGCATGCACACCCATAGATTGTCTCGCCAACAGCATACACTCGGAAGGGCGCCGTTGACGATGGCGGGTGAGTTATGTAAGGAATCCATAGTTGGCTTATTAATAACTTACCAAGATGATTCCAAATCCCTTGGACCGAGTGGAACGTCAGCATGACCTCATGCCATTGACGCCCTTTGAAGCTCAAGATATATATTAGTATCATTACGCCTAGACAATAGTGGTCATCAAACCTTCATCTTATCAAGAATCTACAACAACTACCTGCTCTACACAATGGCTGCTCAATCCGCGCTCCCAGTCTATCACTACCTCGACATCGGTCGACTTGGTCGTGGTGAAGTCGTCAAGTAAGTGTGTTGATCCCATTGAAACGCAAAGCACTGACTCTAGGACAGCCTATTCTTGAAAGATGCCGGCATCGAATTCAGCGAAGTCCGCTACCCCTACGACGACACCTGGCCTGCCGCAAGTGAGAAGCTCCGGCAGAAGGGCATCTCGAAGACGGGCAAGGTGCCTGCATTGGAGTACAATGGCCTGATTCTGACCCAGGTTTGCTTATATCATGGCCTTCAATCTATAAGTCATATGTTAATCGCATTTTGCAGCACATTCCGATTCTCCGGTATTTGGCTCGAGAGCTTGGCCAGTATGATGGTGAAACGAGCGTGGATAAGTATCTTGTCGATGCTGCCGCCGACGTTTACGTCGACTGGAGGGTAAGCCTTGATCCTTGGAAATGCTGTTGTTGTGTGTAGGCTGACCTTTATCCAGTACAACTGGGTGACCCAACTCAAGGGTGTCACAAAGGAGTTCACCAACGAGTTCTTGCCGTGGTACTACAACGTCATCACGCAGTACTACGCGGAGCGTGAAGGACCATACCTTCTCGGCGACAAGATTACATATGTCGACTTTGCCGTCTATCAGTCTCTTGACAACGATCAACGAATCGGAGCCAACCCAGTAAGTGATACCTCCCTTTTCAATGCGGCGTCATAATGTTTGCTCACTGTTCTACCTGCAGCCGAAGCTTTCAGGTCCTCTTCTGAAGCTCAAGGAGGCAATCGAGGCCAGGCCCAAGATCGCTGCATACCTGAAGGAGAACCGCGTTGGCGGGGCCTAGGCCGGCGTACTTGAATGAGAGCAAATGCTCCGGTGGAAGAACCTCGTGTCTTGAGGTTTGACCTTGGTGAGTATGGATTCAAGTTCGCTCGAGATCCCTGCTCTCATGGTTAATGATGACCCTTGAGAAAGAAGGATGAGATAGAGCGATAAGAGTTGAACAAAGACTACAATTGGTCTTTTAATTGGCACACCCTTGAACTCAAGTAATCGCTCGTTTACATACTAAATCGATCGATCCACCTGTGACCCTTGCTCGCATGGGCTTTGTGAATGCCTTCAGTGGAGCTAGCATCGCGATCAAACTATTTACGCCACCAAAAACTATCGACGGGAAGTCAGTCGGAGCTTTGTTTTGCGAACCCCATGGGGAAAAGTAGAAATGTCTTGCATAGAAAACGGACCATGTCCCGTACTAGCGCCAATAACCATTCCTAGGCCCCATTTCTCGCCTGACTAGATGCGTCTTCGTGATAACATGGAAGTCTTCAGTAGGTGTCTAGAGTAGCTAGCTTAGCTGCTGGCATGAATGACCCTTGCCTTCACCACCAGTCCTACCTAGTAAAGCTTCTGATCACCCTCATACTAAAGTCAAGGCCTTTATGCCAATCGGTGCTGTGAGCAGGCGAGGGAGGGTAGCTCCCAGACCAGGTCATTAATGGGGCAAGTATTTATCTCAGACAGCTATCTCACACAGCTTGATTACAAGACACGGCAGGATGATGAAAAAAATACTATTTAATAAACATTTACTCTAGATACACGTATCTAGGTACTCGATATTAACACATTAATGATATACTCATACTTAAATCCTCTTTATACTTGATTACCTCCCTCAGACTTCGCCTCTGGTTGATGCCGTTTCCTCAGAACCAGAGGCTTTGTCTTCTCCTTTTCCGAATCGTTATCCTCGGTTACCGTCTCGTCAGTAACCTCCTCTATAAACCGTAGCGGCCGTGGAGTTCCGAACTTGAATGGCGAACCGTTCAGACTACCATCGGCCCGCATCTTGGACATGTGCCACTGGATCCAGTACATCTGCTCATGCTCTCGCAGATAGCGGCTACCGTGGAAGCTGTGAAGGACAACTTCTCGAGACAGGAGGCCCAGCTTGCGGCGGTCATCAGCCCTCTCGTAGAATCGCTTGGTCAACCAGTCGACATGCTCCGGCAGGATCTCGTCTGGCAGCGTCGGAGCCTTGGCCTCCTTCTCCTCAGTGAACTTGGCCCAGGGTCCGACCATGCTCAGGATACTGAGTTGAGCACGAGCAAGAGCCATGGGGTCGTTGGGTGGCACGACCTCACCGTACTGCTGATGCTGGTCTTGCGGGTCTGTGAGCACCAGAGCAGTGGCTCCCACTTCCGTAGCAACGATGGGAACGCCAGCCAAGGCAGCCTCGCCGATGGCAAGCGGGAGACCCTCGGAGATGGACGAGTTCATGAAGAGCCAAGCGTCCTGGAGAACAACCTTTGGGTTGCCAAAGCCCGCGAGCACCACCTTGCCCGCGAGACCGCTCTCAACGATGAGCTTCTCCATCTCGAGCGCGTAGGCTGGTTGTCTGTCCTTGGCGCCGTAGACGACGAGCTGATAGTCCTCGAAGCCCATCTCGTTGATGATGATGTCGGCAGCCTGGATGGCGATCTTGACTCCCTTGATGAACTGCACGTTGGACAGCATGACAACTGTAGGCTTGTCGGTGCGGACCTTGTCGACCGGCTTGAACGCATCCATGTTGCTGATTCCGTTGACGATGGGGTCGACCTTGCGTTCAAACATGTTTCTGCTGGCGATGTTTCCACCGTCTGTGCCAAGCTCAACCTCCCACATGCTACGACGATCATGTTAGCAAATGTTTACGGTGAATAGTGCTGAAAGTGAACTTACGGGTTGAAGACGGAGGCACAGGGCATGATGACGTCGGCGTGGAAGTAGGCGAGGCGAGCGGCCATGCCAATGCCAGCAAGAAGCATGGACTGCACCGCAAGTGGCAGCTCACTTTGTGCCGGGCTGATGTTGAGACACGTCTCTCGCCAGAGAATGGCATGGTCCCATATGCCAAAGGTCACGCCACGACGGCACTGAAGGATCATACCGAAGAGACTGCTGATGCCGTGGTGCGTGCTCTGGAAGACTCGGGGACAGTCTTCAGGGATCTGGACGGCATAGATGAAGAGATAGGCCATGTAGATGCCGAGGGCGTCTCTAAAGTCGGACATGCTGGGACGCTCCATCTCGAAGCATTCCGATACGTCAGCGATGTTGTCATCATCGTAGCGGATCAGCCAAGCTCTCATCCAAGCTCGCTGGACCACGGGAGACTTCCATGTGAGGCCGTAATCCTTAGTCTCGTAGTACTTGGCCATGGATAGGTACACGTTGCTGTACTTGATGAGGTCTGCCCGCGAGTACTGCTTCGTTCGAGCACCCTTGACGAACTCGGTGAGAAGAGGTACAAAGATGCCCGTGATATCTGCGTCCATGTCGGTGGCTCCAATCTTCTCATCGACCTGAGATTGAAGGAGGTTGTCAACAAGACCGTGGTTAGCTGTGTTGCCATCAAGACCCCAGAGAGGGAGCAACTTCAAGGACTGGACACTCTTCTCAATCTGGAAACGCGGGATGCCATAGTCGTTGGCACACTCGGCGAGGACGTGGTTTCGGATCGTGGTGTGTCCGTTGACCAGGTCACGCCGACAGTTGGACACACCTCCGGGAGACACAGGCCAGCAGCCAATGTCGTTGAAGATGACCGAGATGCGATCCTCCGTGTCCTTGTAACAGTTCTCAGGCTGTGCTGTGACGGGGTTGGCATCGTTTCCAAGACCCATGGCGTAAAGATCAGATGTCTTGATGGCGAGTAGGCTGACCTCGGAGACGTCGGCGTCGATATTGATGGTTGAGACGATGTCATCGATCTTGTCATCGAGAGCCCTGCGCGCCTCGTCCAGTCGTCCACTGTCCCTAGCCTGCCAGTAGCTTTGAAGCAAGGGCTCCTCTCGAAGGATGAGCTCGTCGACCCAGCATGCTGTGAAGGCATCAAGACTGGTGCTCTTGACCCAAAGGCTCCAGAGCTCTGTTCGAACCCGCCAGGTTGGCATGCGCTTGTACAACCTTCTGTTCCATTGTGCGAGCCAGAAGAGCGGGCTGAGGTATGTCATGAGAGTAGGTGTGTTGTTTGCCTTGCGTCGCATCTCCCTCACTTGTAGCCGGCTGTGGTAGATGAGAAGGTCCTCCGAGTCAAACGACAGGTTCTCAGGTCGAACAAGAAGCTTGCTGTCATCGGGGAAGAGCTGTGGTCTCTTAGAGAGAGCAGTCTTGCTTCCATCTGCCTCTTGGAGATGCGAGACGATTGTTGGATCACGTCGATGTTGATAGTCGTACTCGGTGACATACGTTCGACCATCTATCTTCTGGACGATCAAGTGGACGAGTTGCGACGGTACCCAGTCATAACTTTCCGGGTCACTTGGCTTGCCCCAAAAGACAGACATACAGTCATCGGAAGCCGAGTTAGCCGGCTTGTAGTCGGCGCGGAGGAGGTCGGCGTTGCCCTTGGGCGTAGACCGGTAGTGGTACTGGAAGGCAATCTCCTCGCCATCGATCGAAGTGGTTCCTTTAGTGACTCTGCCGTACTTGTCGTAGTATCCAGTACTGGACACACCACTCTTGTAGGTAGTCTCGATGCTGGTAGGCTGGCGGGACGAGTTGTTATCGGCGTACTGGTAAATGGCTGTCCTCAGCGATCCCTTCTCAACGCGGGTCTCGAGACGGAGATCCCGATCGTACGTGGCGAAGAACAAGGCGTCCTCCTCTTTGAGAGGCTCCTTGAGGACACCGTTATGCACAGTCAGGATCATAGAACCGTCCTCGCCCTTCGATACGAAGCCAGTAACCGTCTTTCTCGGCTGCTCGACAACAATGGCACCTCTGTTCAGCTTGATCTTGCGCCTCTCACCCTTCTTCGCAAGGCGAGCAATGTTGAGAAGGGCAGGCTTGTCGTGAAGAATGATCCAATAGACCCAGGTGTTCTTGATGATCCAACAGATCTTCCACAGGAGCAGAAGGAACCAGATAATCACCCCCCGGAGAGGGACACCAGCAAGGCTATACGTAAGCTCTCGCTCAATGTTTGATCCAGCACCAGACAGAATGGCAAACCACTTGACCAGCGACGAGGAAGCCGTGACAAGGTAGCGGAAAGCAGAGAAAAGCCAATGTTGACCATGGGATGATGGAATACTGGTGGCCTGAAGATCAGCAGGGAAAACGGTCAAGTCGTGTGACTTGGGGGGTTGAAAGTGAACCACACGACCGAGATTCTCCCTGCACTGACGATAGATCTGGAGGGTGAGGTTGAGATGAAAGTCGACGCTCTGCATGTCGAACTGTGTCTCGGCAAGCCAAGAAGCAAACTCAGCAGAGATGGAAACCTCCTCGCCATAGATACGGTCAAGGATCACCTCACGGACAATCTGTGGCGTGGTCTCCCACTTGGAGTTGACGTCAATGCCCAAGCAGAGATGCTTCATCAGGTTCATCTCGGTCTTGAGAGCAACGCGGAACAAGGCCTGGGAGTTCTGAGGAGCCAGCTCGAGCTGAATACGCTTAGACAAGGCATCGGTGCCGTGAACAAAGTGTTCAGCCTGGACAGCTTGAGCATGGGGAAGCTTGAGCTCAGAGCGGGCGAGGTGATACATCAATGACTCACACGCCATGACAGCGAGCATGGGGTGCCAAGTTGTCATCTTTTGCTCGCTGTCTCCCATGGCGCCAAAGCCAACGTGAAGGACATCACCGTCGTTGTAGCTGAACGAGGAGAGATGGCCAAGATTGGCGCGAGAGAAGCCTTCAGTGCTGGACATGATGACGGTGATCTTTCGAGCATGCCACATCTGCTGAGCCTTACGTACGAGACCGCTTGACCACTTGACGGCTTCAGAGTGGAGGCTGGGGTCTCGCACACTGAGACGCAGTAGCTCTGTGATCCTCTCAGCCGTCGCCGATCCGTCGTCATACCACACTTTGGCGCTGGTTAGGTCCTCTGGAACATCAGCCAAAGTCATGTCAGAGTCTATGGGCCATTCTGCAGTGATCTTTGGCTGAGCCCACAAGGCCTGGCCTTTGGTTGGGGCGTGGACTGTGTTCATGGAGGCTCGAGGATCCTTCCAGGAGTAGTAAGACGTTCCAACCGCTGCAAGGAGAGCAGCGACGTTCTGGGAAAGGATGTCGGTATATAGGAATCCAGCAGTCATAGGCAAGGCGTGCAAGATACAGCCAACGATGAAGCCGATAGCAGCAGAACACATGATGACAGTGATGTGAGCGCCAACATTGGTGGTGAAGCATCTGTTGAACTGGAAGGCGATGGCGCCGGTGTAGCCGAACACGTACATGTAGTAGATGATGACGGTTTCCTTGGTCTCGACGAAGAGCCAGAGCATCACAGTGGTGAAACCAAAGACGACAAAGAGCTTTCCAGCAACATCAGCAATGGCCTTGATGATGCTCTGTCGACGACGTGCCTCGGCCTGGGCTTCAACTCTTTCGGCGTCTTCCAGGCCAGCCAGCTTCTCTTCGGAAACCTCGTAGCGATGGCTCCAATACTTCTGGAGAGTCGAGTCAAGAAGGATAGCAGCTGAGCAGAAGTAGACGATGGTCAACCAGATGCCATACCGAGCACGACTGTCGGTGTAGATGCTTGGGTATGGCTTTCGTGCACTCATGACCAACATTAGCCAGCGATCCATCAGAGCGATCAGGAACAGGCCCAGGTTCTGTCCAACATCATGTCGAGCCAGGCGGAAGAGAGTAAAGGCACTGTGCTCCTTCAGGCCACGCCTCAAGACACGTTGCTGATTGATGGCCTCTCCAAGCTGAGTGAACCAAGCCGTGGTGAACTCGGGCGGTGAGGATCCTTCGACAGACAGCTTCTTGAGGAGCCAATTGATGTAGGGCATACCATTGGCAACTCGCACGACCAGAGTATCCGACATGATGCCAGATGCTTTGGCATCTCGGGTACGGCGAGTGTAAGCAGTCACAGCTGATGCAAACGCCTCCCTTGCCACTGCTCCGGTGCCACTCTTGCTAGAGGTGGCGTCACTGTCTGTGCTGTCGGAGCTGAGCTTCATGGAGTACCACTCAACAATGTCGGCCTCGGTGAACTTGGGGATCTTCTCCATCCAGTTGGACCACTCTTGGCAGAGACGGCGGTACCGGAAGAGGACGAGGAACAGGAAGGCGTACATGACCGGGATGTAGATCTGAAGGTCGTTGCCGTTGACAAAGGTAGAGAGGATGGGCGAGATCAGGAGAAGAGGCAAGGTCTGCAAGACAACAAGTCGCCCAGAAGACAGAGGGGCTTCGTGCAGATGCATTGTGCTCATGATACCGAGGACGTTGAAGTAGGTTGTGATGCTGACCAGATACGCAACAAAGACAAAGCCAGCGCCGACAGACTTCTGGAGGGAGAAGCCAATGAGACCACATATGGCCACGGCAAGGGTCAGGACGAAGCCTCCTGAAAGCCTCTGCACGTGGAAGTAGATCATGTTGTCGTAGGCGTAGTGGGCGAGGTAGAAGTTGCCAGTGCTTCCAACCCATCCTGTGACGCCAGCAGTCAGAAGCATGGCAGCCAAGAGGGCAAAGCCAGCGACTTCGAGGTGATCCGGCTCCATAAAGGCCGTCATGAAACATCCACGACCGACAAAGGTGAGCAGCGTGACGTCGACAATGGCTGGAAGACAGAAGATGGAGAGGGCACCAGCAGCTGCAAATTGCTTCTTCCACTTCTGGAACCTCTCGTGGGCCGTGAGATCAAGCGAAGGAGAACCTGGGTTGGTCCTGTCCTCCTCCTCTTCGGCTGGCCGGACATCAGAGCTTGGATACATGGTCATGATCTCCTTGCCCCTTCTGTAGTCGGCAGGTGGCGGGTCATCCTGGAGCAGGAGGCGATACCTCTTGGAGATGACTTGTCCGATGTCTCGGGGCAGGAGGTCAAAGTAGATCTGGCATTGAGAGCCAAGGATCCAGAGCTCGGAGAAGACGGCCGCTTGGTCGGGCTCAGAAAGGAAAAGAGGGCATCGGTCTGTGGTCTCCATGTAGACGTCCTCAAAGGCTGCCCGGCGAAGGATCTTGAAGAAGATGAGGGCAAAGAAGTCAGCGTTGACGTCGACGTAGTCGCAGTTGTTCCATGACTGCCATGGATCGAAGCTCGAGAGCAAGGCCTGGGTCATGGCCTTGAGAACCTTTCTGTCTCCGAAGAATAGGGCTTCATCAACAGTCTTCTGGGTGATCTCATAGAGGCGGACAAGATTGTCTAGGGCAGGCAACTTGTCGGCACCTTGACGCATGAAGTGCTCGAGGCGCATCCTCAGGACATCTCGCATGCTCAGCGAGTCGTCGAGAGCAGCACGTGCACAGAGTTGCCTCCAGGCGACCTTAGATGTCTCCTCGATAAGAAGAGAGCGACAGTATTGGCTTGCTGAATCGGTGATAGGATGGTTGATCCTTGACACACGAAGCTTCTGGGCGAGACTGAGGACTTCGCCATAGGTGCCACGCTTGATGGACTCTCGGATGCTAACGGGAAGCCCGGAGCCATCATGGGTGTTGTTGGCCTCTTCAAGCCTGAGCTCTTCTTCGAATCTCTGCTCCCGGAGGACACCATTGTGGGCCAGCCAGGTATGGAGAATAGCGGCAGCATCATCAGGGGCCTTCAGAGAGATGAAGATGTCGATACAACGGTCGTTGGCAGAGTCACGACCCTTTGAAACACCCCAGAAAGAAACATCAGCTCGAGGGATCTGGAACCCGGTCTTGAGACCCTTGAAGACACGGATCTGCCGAGACGCAAGCCCAGAGATGAGATCGTGTACCAAGCCTTGGCAGTGGGTGGTTTGCTGCAGGGATCTGAGAGACGCGAGTAAGCGCTGCTCGTCGTTCCCCTCGATCGCCTGCAGCATGCCAAGCTCGCCGAGATGAACCTGCGTCTCCACCACGGCGTCGAAATGCTCCGTAGTGGGCTCGGCAGTGAGGGGGAAACATCCGACGGCGGACAAAGAGGTGCCTCCGTTTCCAGATTCCCAGAAGCTGGCTCTTTTCGGGGCCAGTTCGAGGTATTCGGGAGAGGGAGTGTAGATAGACGTCTCGCGGCTGAGGCGCTTAGCTGCTTGAGACACATCGACATGTCTCAACAGCTCGGAAGCCCTTGGAATGATGGCGTCAAGGGCGTCCACAGGGAGAGATGCCAAGTCGGCGGCATCCGAGACACCTGGAATGCACGTTTTTCGTGATTCAGTTGTCCAGCATTTTTGCAACTTGGCAATGTCAGTAAGAGACTTGGTATCCAATAGGGGGTTATCTTACCTCGACCAACTCCGACCGCCGCAAATACTCAAAGGCGCTCATAGTTCTCATTGGGTTACTGAGAGCCGATGCCTTGACATCCATTGACGGCTCAATAGGGCCATGGTCAATGACGGCACCAAAATGCTCGGCGATCTTAACAGCTCGACGGATGACAGATGCCTTGGGACGAGTCTCCCAGCGATCGAGGAAGCCAGCAAAGAACTCTGGCCGCTCCTCACGCTCTTGGCTGCATCGTGCCATAATGTCTCGGAGTCTTCTGGCCTTGAAGTAATGCCGACGCTCGCCATTGGGGAGGATGCATGCATTCTCAATCATGACTCCAGATGCGAGTGAGAAATCGACATTATCAATGGCTTCACAGTCGTGGTGACAGAGAAGAATGACTGACACGTCAAGACCTTGCAGACTGGTCAAGAGACGTTCAATCTGCTCAGGCTTCCTGGCAGTTGTGCATTGGAGCGCGAAACCTGCCAGGTTGTGCTGTAGTTGGGTCTGTGCCAGGAAGCCAGCGGTGATGGAAAGATGAGGCTCTTCAAGGGCATCGTTGCCAAAGTCTTCCATGTGGACATGGGCGAGGCTCATCTTGGCTGACACGGATCTGAAGGACTGCATCGATGATCTTGAGTCTCCAGAGCCCCCAGTGACACCACCAGCCATGGCCAGGGGCATGACGACGAGGTCATACGACTTTGAGTTGTCTTGAGGCCCGACGAGGCCATCTAGACCAGAGACAACTCGGAATGTCTTTGTGAGACGGAATGAAGGTGCTACAGACCCTCGGCTCGACTGAGGCCTAGACCCAAGCCGACTGCTACCAGTCCTCTGATGGGAGAATATACCAACATCTCCATCACGACTTGGTGCTCGACTTGAAGATTGTTCCTTTGATGTCGTTGGTCTGTAGTCATTGGGTAAGCGTCTTGGCCTATAGAGAAGACAAGGGAGGCCACGTACCTTGGCGCCGGTGGTTTTACGGGTCCCTTGGCGGACGGAAGGGTACGACGTTGAAGCACTTGGTATATCAGATACAAAGTGAGGGGGACCACAATCGAAACTCCGCCTAGCACCAGCCCCACTAGCTGGTAGAGGTTGTTGAACAGCGAGTGTGATGGCAGTACGCTGTTGCAGTAGACTTGAAAGGTAGAGTTGGGGCAGTCTTGGCGGGCTGGGTCATCCAACCCAGGCTGGAAAAAAGACGCCATAGCCAAGGACGAATGGGGAAAGCCGAGAAAGGCTTTGGAGGAAAGGGAAAATAAGAAAATTTAGGGAACGAGAGACTGAGCGAGCGGACGGGGACCTCCCACGGCGACTTGGAGTCGAGCACTGGAGGCTCACCTATACAAGAGTTGACATTGATGTAAGACAAGAACAGAAAAGGGAAGGTGAATAATGAAAGAGGGGAACGGAAAAGCACGTAAGACAATAGACAGACAGACAGACAAGGAAAATAGAGACCTGCAGGAAAGCTGAAAAACAGAAGTTGAGACAGAAGAGAAGGGGGAGTGTGCACCGGGTAATGAGCATGGCCAAGTCAAGGCCAACACAAGAGGCAAGGCACTGCATCTTGACAAGTCAAGACAGCACCGACGGGCCCTGCCAAGAAAAGACAGCGGTTGGGCCGTGGCGCCAGAGTCTAGGAACGGGTTGGAAAGTGGCATCCCAGGGGAGGCGTGATGAGAGGGGACTGACACACGCCAGGGGGGTCAGGGGTGGAAAAGGGTGCCAAGAAAATAGTGCACTGCAGGTTGAGCGCAACGTCGGTGGTCGTGCAATGCCCGTTTCCCAAGAATAAGCCGCCGTTGAAACGAGGTTCAACTCGGATCATCCATAGGCCCTAGACGCGGTGGACGTGGCGAGAAGCATATCCACCAGCCAGCTATTCTCAGCTGGCCTCTCTCCCCTCGTAGGGCCCCATCTCCACCAACGTTGCCACCCCCGTCTTCACCAGTCTGGTAGTAGTACGGAGAAATGTACCGCTCACCAGGTTCTAGTCTCAGGTCCAAACTTAGAGCGGACTTGAGACTCGATCTAGAAAAAGGAGAGGCCGGGAGGGGGCGGCAAGAGTGAGGCGCCTCAACTGCAGCCCGGTTCTCTTGGCATGGAAAGTGTCGATGCCACGGTCGTTGTTTGATTCTTACTCTACGCCGGGTCCATGATGCGCTCTCCCAGTCGAGGACACGACTTGACCGATCTGGCAACCTCGAGGTTGAGAGACGGGATACACGCCCCCCTGATGGGCTGGGCCACCCACACCCAGCGGACCGAGACCTGTTTCTGCGTCTCGGCTCATGCGTCCGTGAAGTGACGTTTTTTTTTTATGAAAGTAGTCAGTCGGCTGGTGAGCTTACAGCCTCGCCAGTTTCTGAGCCCGCCCACCCCGGTTTGAAATTTCAAAGACGGTCTCTTGTCGCTGTATAAACTGTCATGTCGATCCCTTTTGCTCTGTAATTTACCTCTGCAACCACTGCAAAATCGAAGCCGGAAGCCCCAGTCAACATGTCTGGATATCTGAGCAGCCGTTCGTCGTCGACCTCGTCTCTCTCGTCGTCAAACTCTTCACCTCTCACGACTCCAGGCTCAGAACCAGATCTGGGCTTGGCGGTGAGCAGCGTCCCCCTTTCCACCTCCAATGGCAGTTTTATCCTCGTCACTGGCGGCCTTGGCTTTATCGGATCACACACCACTCTCGAGCTGCTCAAGGTCGGATACAATGTGATCATTGTCGACGACCTCAGCAACAGCTACCATGGCGTCTTTAGCCGCATCCGAATGCTGGCTGAGAAGCACTGCGAAGAGCAAGGCCGTAAGATGCCTGCTCTGCACTTCCACAAGCTCGACTACCGCAGCAAGGCGATGCAGTTCCTCCTAGAATCATACTCGACACTCGTCCCAGCCTCGGACGACACAACTGGGGAGAGCATCAGGAGAGAGTCCAGAGTTGCGGGCGTCATCCACTTTGCCGCCTTCAAGTCGGTCAGCGAGTCGATCGAGAGGCCTTTTCAGTACTACCGCAACAACGTCTGTGGGCTGGTCGACTTTGTTGAACTTCTCGGAAAACACAACATCCGCAAGTTCGTCTTTTCCTCTTCGGCAACCGTCTATGGCACAAAGGCAGAGGAAGGACGTCCTCTGCAAGAGGAGGACCTTGTCCACCACAGCACAACATACCTGGACGAAATGGGCAACCAGAGGGTAGCCGAGCCAGTGGTGTCGGGGCTGCAGAGCCCGTACGCGCGTTCCAAGTATTTCTGCGAAGCCATCCTTGCCGATATTGCGCACGCAGATCCCTCTTGGCGAATCGTTGCGCTCCGGTACTTTAACCCCATTGGGTGTCACCCATCCGGGCTGCTCGGGGAGGACCCCAAGGGCATCCCGACCAATCTCTTCCCTGTAATCACACAGGTGCTGACTGGGGAGAGGGCCGAGCTCGACATCTTTGGCACCGACTGGGAGACTCGAGATGGGACCGCCATCAGGGACTTTATCCACGTGGCTGACCTGGCCCGAGGACACGCTGCAGCGCTCGGAGCCGAGATCAGCACGCCGTTCCGCACCTTCAACCTGGGCACAGGCAACGGGACAACAGTGGCCGAGGCACTGCAGAGCCTCGAGGCTGCATCGTCGCGGAGGATCCCCGTCAAGCTGGCGCCTCGCAGGGGAGGGGATGTGGGCTTCTGCGTAGCGGCCAACGACCGAGCGACAACCGAACTAAACTGGACGGCGCAGGAGTCGATCCAGCAGTGCGCCAGCGACCTGTGGAACTTTGTGACGCGGTCACAGTCACAACCACAGGTGCAGGTGCAGGTGCAGGTGCAGCAGAAGCAACAGCAGAAGCAACAGCAGAAGCAGACGCAGCAGCCACAGCAGCAGCATCAGCACGCACAGCGGTGACAGTCCAGGACAGGGGCAGATCGGATTTAGCAGTGGGATGAGGAGGGATATCAAGTGGGATGTGTTCGTTTTTTGCTTTGCCAGGATTGGCTCTGGTGCGTTGGGTTGGTCATCAATGTCATGTCGGCTAATGTGGGTACAGGACATGCATTCTCATACAATCATACATAGTAGAAATATCTAATAATGGGCACTCGCAGTAGAGGATGTAACCTGACATCCTTGGGGGGAGACAAAGGCAAAAAAAAAAAAAGAGGGTAACTATGTAATTAGTCATGAAAGGCGCAAAAATCAATTCGTATTCGAGAGTCCCCGACTCGGTCCCGTCCTGTATCCATTCCATGCATGACGTATATTAAACTTTAGCTTTGTTCTCCCGTCAGTCCAAGTGGACCGTTCACGCCGTCTTGATGGCCCGTCACCCTCAGCCAGATGGTCCGTCTCTTAGAGCGCCCCTAGAGCAGCTGAAAGAGACGTGCAACCGAGATTTAGCACCTTTCGATGGCGTCAACGCGGCTAATCAGCACGCCAAACGCCCTCAAAACATGGCTGGTTGCAGTGGCTCTGCAGTGGCTTGTTGGTGTCGAGGCGTCAGGGACAGGGGGTAGCATCAGTGTGCGAGGAGTTCACTCCTTCGAGATAAGCTTAATTAAGCGCCTCGAGACACCCAAAAATTAATCTCCCCCCGGGTGGCTGATCGGCGGTCGTCCCGCTGTCTCACTAACTGAGACCACGGAAAGAAAAAACGAGAGAATGGATCTGTTCTCAGGTGGTGCTCCATACGTACGAACGTGCGTGGCAGAAGTGCAAACTAAGCTTAACATGGATACTCAAAGCTTATAAAATACCTCTTTTCGACGGTCTCTCAACGGGTCTCGCATTGATTCTCCTCCAAAAATAGAGGCACAAAGATCCCCAACCCCAACCCACCACTGACCTCCTTCATCTCTTTACCCCTTTTCACTCACTCACACACACTCTCTCTCTCACTTCACACACAACTGTCAGCACCACGGAATGGCGCCCGCACCTCCCCCTAGCACACCTTGCATCGTCGTTCCACTTTACATTTATCCGCTAAGTGGCGCCTGGGACTCCATCTTCGAGTCCGCGCGCGCCAACCCGCATGTGTCCTTCATCGTCATCGTCAACCCCTGCAACGGCCCTGGCCCTGACCCTTTCCCAGACTCGAGCTACGCGGCAAATCTGAGCCGCCTGGGCAGGCTTGGCAACGTCGTCCCTCTTGGCTACGTGCATTGCAGCTACGGCGACCGCCCTGTGGCCGACGTCGAAAGAGACATCGGCACTTACCTCGGCTGGAATGACAAGTTCAGGGTAGATGGCATCTTTTTCGACGAGGCTCCCTCCTCGGTTGAGGGCATTCCCGTGATGGCGGGTCTGGCCCAGTTTACAAGGTCTCGCTGGCAGCACGACACTGGCCGAACCGGGTTGGTGGTGCTTAACCCTGGTGTGGTTGTCGATCCGGGCTACTACGAGCATGCCGACCACATCGTCGTCTTTGAGCAGTCTGAGCAGCACTGGAACGAATACTTCACGACTCAGGGCGTCCCTCAGATCCCCTCCCAACTGAGCGCCAAGGCCGTAGCCATGGTCCACTCATGCCTGGGCGATGCGGCGTCCTTGGCACGCCAAATCGGCGAATTGGGATTTGGCGGCTTGTACCTGACGGACCAGCTGGGTGGAGGCTACAACAGATGGCCCGACAGCTGGAGTCTCATCGTCGACGAGGTGGGCCGCGTGTGCGAGCCCCAGGTCGGGTCCGGAGCTTCCGGTGAGGCCGCTCAAGTGTGAATGGATGGCGTGTAGGTTCTCCAGGCGGGCTACTACGTAGAGGAGGGGGGGGCTAGAAGACAGGGTAGGGCTGGGCAAGGTGCTAGAATCGACGGTAAACCAGGTATTCGGGGAATATAGCCAGATTGCGATGGAGAAGCCGGCGGAATCAAGTGGAGAGAGAAGTCTCAAAGAAGGCCCAAGATCAGTGGATTTAATTATTTTAGGGAACACAATGCGCTGTCTCCATAGAAATACGAATTGAAACAAAGCCCGTCCGTCCGTCCATCCATCCTACCCACCCATCTATCGTCCACAGTCCGTCCGTTCCATCAAACCGCTTCCACCGCAGGGTGCGTGCACGCCCGATCTTAAGTGTCGCATGTTAAGTTAAGCGTCCCCATCTCAAGCGTCCACGTCAGTCGTGTACATCTTGCCGTCGCAGTACTGGACCCAACCGTTCAGATCCATGGTCTTGATCACGGTGCTGAAGCCTTCCGTCCCCACCGCTTTGCCCTTCTGGGAGCATATTTCGCTTGAATCCTTGCTCGAAACCTTGTTCGGCGTCCCCTTGGGGTACTCGATGTGAAAGACGGGCTTGTCCTTCTCGACAAACTCGGCGAACGTCTCGCATTCGGCGAACTCAACGCATTGCTCGTTGACGGAGAAATGCACGTCCGAGATGACGTCGGGGATGATATCGCCGGCGTTCTTGAGGCCTGTCGACATGTTGAACGAAGATGCCGTGTCTGCAAGGAACTTGACAAAGGAGACTGCGTCGTCCGAGGTCAGATCTAGACCGTTCTCGTTTTGCTATGCATAGTCAGCGCTACTCTCCTTGTTGCTTGCTTGCTTCATGCGGCGGCGGCGGCGGCGACTCACGAATCCATCGACATTATCCGGGTCGATAGCGTCACATCCCTTGTCGGCCGCATACTCGATGCGCTTCTTGATGATGGTACGCACGGCTGGGCTGGACACGTTGAGCCAGCGCTCGTCAGGCCACCCGTCGAGCTCGTCACCAAGATCGGCCTCTGCAAAGTCGTCCTTGTCGTCGCGCCAGTCCTCCCAAGAACCAGCGCTGAAGTAGCAGATGACCTTCTTTCCGGCCTTGTGGAGGGCGGAAAAGGTAGACTCGTCGTTGTCGTAGAGGTCGATGTCGTAGATGTCGACGTCGGGAGTGACCTTGCCGTCGTCGCTGATCTCTATGGGCTTGATGAGGATGATCTGCCATTCAGCGCCTACCTCTGGCTGCCAGATCGAGGTACGGTTGGAGTCGCCACCACCAGGAGTGTCCTGGTCAGAGCCAGAGTCGTCCTGGTCGTCGTCGCCAGAGCTGTCATCATCTCCGCCCTTGTTCTTGGACAGGCCGACACCCAAGCCGACGGCCAGAGGGATGACGATGATGAGGATGATGCCGACTATGGCAAGCTTCTTCCACAGAGGCCAAGACTTTTTGGTGTTGACCTTGTCGCCGGTGTCTAGGGCCGAGGAGGCCGCCGAAGCCTTCATCGTGGGGCACTCAGTGGTGCTAAAATTGTGACAGGAACAGGAAAAAATGGTGAATGAATGACTTGAAGGGGACAAATTATTACACTATTAGGGAACAAAGGAGCGTTGTGGAAGGCAATGATAGCAATGAACAGATAACAAGTGAGCAAACGCTTGAAAAATACGACCAAAAACGTCGAGCAATATGTCGTGACTTGGCCGGTGTTTCCGCCCTGGTTTGAACAAGGCTGAATGAGGCCTTTGCTAGAGGCAACCTTACCGCTGGCCCATCTCCCACGGAGAAAAGGGCCAAGAATAACCTGAATCAAAACATGTTTCTGATTGGCTACGGATCGAGCCAACGTATTTCCGGCCCGCAAAGAGTCATTTCCGTGCTCCATCCGAGACGCCAAGGCTAGGTCACATCTCACGCCCCCCCCCCTTGTCTTTACTCGTCCACAACCCCTGACAGACCCTGGACTACTCCCTAGATCGATTGTCGAGGCTAGCCAAGGCACGGCAGTTGTCACATCCTACTCGACGCCCTCAACAACGTTCCACAGCATACGTACCCTACTACTCAAGCATTACTGTGGCTGGGTGGGTGGTATGGATGCCAGCAACGGTCGCCTGCAGTCCACACGCAGCGCACGCACCTGAAACCCCAAAAGAAAAAATTTGCAAGAGCGCCTAATTCTTGGCAAAGCCTGTATTGTTCTCTCAATGCGGTAACTCGCCTCGATCTTGCCTGCTATCATACATTGGATGCTCCTGCGCCTGCGGCTCCCCCCTGAGCCGCTGACAACCACCACCCCTTCCCTCTCCACTCCAGGCCGCGTCGTCTCGTCACATAGGAATCAATAGTTTCGACACGGGCTGGCTTACGGACCTTGTTCAAATCTCTTGCTCGCGAGGCTGCAGTGCGTGCGTCGATAGCCAGACCATGGCTGAAAGTCGCCATGTCAGGTCCAGTCCTGCGAAATGCGTTGGTCACGGTTGGTGGTGTCTACTTTGTACTCTTAAGATCCGCATTCAAGACTTGAGATGCTCCCCTTTGCTCTCTTGTTCTTATGCCCGTCCCGGTTCGTCCTTCTCTCGTTCCTTTCTTGCCCCTTGGCATCACCCTCGTCACTCTCTAGTCCCTTCTCTACTCTCGTTTTGTTTGATTTTTGTTCTTGTCTGGCATAATGCGTTTGTCCTACGGCCTTCTTGGCGCTATTGCGCTGGCTGGGACTCATGCCTCGCCCTGCAGGCCGGATGACTCCTCTGTCACCGTGAGCATCTCTACCTTTACTGTCACAGAGACTGTTGGTACCACCACCTCTGAGGCTGCCTCCTCCTCCTCCGACAAGTCCGATACTGCGTCTTCCTCAGTGTCAGGCTCTGTCTCGGATGTTTCAGTCTCTTTCTCCAAGTCGTCGACAGAGTCTGCTTCCACTACAGATGATGACTCCAAGTCCAAGACTGAGACTGCCACCTCTGCCACCAGTGGGTCTGACTCTAGTGTTGCAACGGAGTCTGCCTCAACGGTGACGTCCACCAAGGGCTCTACCGAGTCCTCTGCTGGATCTACTGGCTCTCAAGACACGGCTTCCACTGCCACCACGGCTACCTCTGATGACTCTAAGCAGTCGTCCACTGTCTCTACCAACTCTCATGATACCACCTTGACCTCCAAGTCTGGTGATGCCTCCTCTGCCACCTCCGATGTCTCCTCCCAGACCACCGATGTCTCCAAGACTTCGTCGGACATCTCTTCTCAGGCTTCATCCGATGCTTCGCAGACTTCGTCTGATGCTTCCAAGACCACATCGGATGCCTCTTCCCAGGCTACTACTGGTACTTCCGAGACTACCGGTGCCTCCTCCCAGACCACTGGTACATCTTCTCAGACCACGTCCGATGCCTCTCAGACTACCTCTGGCACTTCATCCCAGACTACCTCCGACGCATCCAAGGCTACATCTGATGCTTCCCAAACCACCTCTGGTACTTCTTCTCAGAGCACTACCGGCACATCGTCCGAGACCACGTCTGAGGCTTCCAAGACTACCTCTGCGACCGAGTCTACCTCCACAAGCGCCGCTGACTCTACTACCACGTCGGCCACCGCATCCAACTCGCTCTCTGCCCGCAGTGTCAGCTCTTCAGCTTCCACCACCTCTGATTCCACCTCTTCCTCCACATCCAGCAGCCAGCTTCCCGTCGGCACTGTCGACAGCACCATCCTCATCTTCGCCAAGGATGAGTATGCTGCTTCATCCGCTGGATGGGGTTTCCAGGGCTATGGCATCCCCTTCGAGAAGGTCCTCGTTCCTCAGACCGGATTCGAGCTGCCCACTCTCAACTCGTCCTCCAGCAAGGGTAACTATGGCGGTATCGTGGTCGTAGACTCCGTCTCCTATGAGTACTCTGATGGTTGGAGGAGTGCCATCTCGACCGAGCAGTGGGAGAAGATCTACGAGTACCAGATCAACTTCAAGGTTCGCCTGGTCCGCATCAACGAGTACCCCGGTCCCAACTTTGGTAAGATTCAACCCGTCCTCGACTTTCAAGCTCTTGACTAACATATCTACAGGTACTAGTGCTTCTGGTGCTGGATGCTGCGCTGAGGGTGTCGATCAGCTCATCAGCCTTACTGATACCAGCGACTTCCCCACGGCCAATCTCAAGACGTAAGTCCCCCCTGACTTGATTCACCGCCTTGAATTCAACTAACGATTCTTCAGCAACGCTGGTGTCTCTACCAAGGGCATTTGGCATTACCCTGCCACCATCACCGACTCCAACACCAAGCAGATCGCCAAGTTTGGCCCTGGTGGTGATTACGCCGAGGACACTGTCGCCGGTGTCATCAACACCTTCGAGGGTCGCGAGCAGTTTGTCTGGTTCATCGGCTGGGCTGCCGACTGGTCCCAGACCACCAACTTCCTCCAGCACGCGCACATTCACTGGATCACTCGCGGTGTCTTCCTGGGCAAGCGCAAGGTCCACCTGAGCACTCAGGTCGATGATGTCCAGCTCGCCACTGGCCTGTACTATCCCGCTGGTGAGGAGTTCAAGATCCGCACTGATGATCTGGAGGGCCATGTCACCTGGCAGACCAACCTCAACGCCCGTCTTCCTGCTGGATCTGACTATTGGCTCGAGATGGCTCACAATGGCAACGGTGATATTATTGCTTCCGTTGAGCAACCCACGGGCGACTCGGTCTGCGTTCCTGACTATGCCGTCGACTATGACTATCCCCCTGACACTCCCCTGGAGTGGACCAAGCCTCCAGGCACTGGCGAGGACAAGTGGTCTGACGAGTTTGTCTACGGAGAGTATCCCTGGTCCGAGACTTGCGCCAAGCTCGACGATTTTGCCTCGTGGTTCCTCAACTCGGATAACCTCAACGCTTTTGCCCATCTCTCGCACACCTTTACTCATCTGGAGCTCAACAACGCCACCTACAAGGATGCTGCACGCGAGATTGACTTCAACCGCGCTTGGATGAGCCAGATGGGTATTGACCAAGCCCAGCGGTACTCTACCAACGGTCTTGTTCCCCCCGCCATCACTGGCCTGCACAACGCCGATGTCATCAAGGCGTGGCTGGATAACGAGATTCTCTTTGTGGTCGGTGACAACACCCGAACCCCTCTGAAGAACCCCAACAGCAAGTTCTGGCCTCTCATCAGCTCCGTGGATGGCAACGGCTATGACGGCCTGGTCATTGTCCCTCGCTTCGCCACCACCATCTACTACAACTGTGACACTTCTGAGTGCACTACCAAGGAGTGGATTGACACCTCTGGTGGCTCCGGTGACTTCACCAACCTGCTGGATAACGCCAGAACCGAGAACACTCGCTACCTGCTTGGCCTGCAGGCTGATCCCTACATGTTCCACCAGGCCAACATGCGCCAGGTCGACATGGAGACCATTACCATTGGTGACCAGACGGGCAAGATGTCGCTGATCATGTCTTGGGTCGAGACCATTACCCAGGAGCTGTACCGTCTCACCGACTGGCCCATTGTGTCCCTGAAGCACGATGACATTGCCCAGTACTTCCTTGACCGGAAGTCTCTGGACGACTGCAAGCCCCAGCTGTCGTATGGCTTCTCTGATGATGGCAAGACTATCGAGAGCGTCACCGTCTCTACCGATGGCAACTCTTGCTCTGTGCCCGTCCCTGTCACTGTGCCTGGTGGCGCCTCTGCCTCTGGCGGCTCCTCCAGCTCTGACACTCTGGGCTCCGAGCCTACCATCGAGTGGGTGACTCTGAGCGGCTCGCCCGTCACACTTACTCTCAGCCAGCCTCTTACTGTCTAGGTGGAAAGCCACCATGGTTGGTGATGTGATGCATGTATGGACGAACAGGGATTCATTCGGGCACAAGGACAGGTTTTATTCCAGGTTTAATATCTCTCTTGTTACATTCAATTCAGAGGCACCCAGTCCTAGAAAAGTCGTCAATTTACGCACTTAGTATATACATGTTGAACCTTTTGCCTTGTGAATGTTGTTTTATTTAGCGACTTTCCCTTTCACCGACAACTCTCGAGTATGAACAACGCCAAAAGGCAGAGTTTTCAGTGCACTTACATCATAGAAACCTAACGCCGCCTAACTCCGTAGTCATGCAGAATTTTGCACTAAAATCTGTTCTGACAACAGCAATTCCGTCAGCGTCTGTTGGTCTGTTGTCCCTCAAGATGCCAAGACTGAGGGCTGAAAGCCACCAAAGACGTCTCCGCCAGGAACCAGGCCCCAGGATGGCCCTTGCCCTTGCCAAGAGGCGCCGGTGCGCTAGACTCACCTGTCTTTCAGCTCACGTTGTCTCGCTTCCATGCTTCGTCTGCACACGCCTCTGCGCCCTGGCATTCGTGGCTCAAGCCTCCAGATGGCTTCTGAAGGATCAGGTCATGCACCAGATCAGGCTGTGGCATCTGCACATTCCCAGCCTCAAACCACTCGCTTGGCCCGAGCGGAAACTATTGATTCCTGCAGGACGTTGACAACTGAACCGACATCAGGTTTCGTTCGCTTGTAAGTCTCCTCATTTACTGGGAATCAATCACATCAGATGCAACATTTCAGGCTCACAATCAGGCTTGCCTTTTTTTTCTTCTGCCTGAGCTAAACCCCCTTTCTAATTCAGCTCTCCACGCTTGTCGATCAATTACTGTAATTGGATTCGGTCACCGCTCAAGTCAGCGAGTCACCTGAACTAATACACCGCACTGCGGACTTTGTTACGGACTTTGCTCAACTTTCTTACCCTATAGAACCTCGAACTGGTTCTGGTTTTTTCTAAAGATGTGACCAAGAAGGTTGATCTGACAAGTGAATGTTATAGAGATCCCCATAATAGAGTCGTAAATCTGTATATAGTCTTGAAGAATTTCTTAGAACGTCCCTTATGTGTAGCACTGATGAGCGTTGTTCTTTGTTGCCTTCAATAAGGCCTTCAACAGTTAATGTTACGGTGTTTCAAAGCATTAGGTTTTAATGCTATCATGTATTTATCAGTGTGTTCTTTGATATTATGGCTGATAACTCCTCTTGAGGCGTCATTGACATTAACAACAAAGGTCTTCAACAGAGGCTATCGACTATAACAAAGACTACGACGATCGATATATGGCGGCATTCAGCCCCAATTCTATTAGAAACCGTAATCTAGAGACTCGGCCATTCTAGTAAACATAAAAGAACCACTCATGTCACGGTGTTTCCCACCCGTGCAGTCACCAAACCCATTGATATCAGTAGAAGGATATCAATTAAATGACTGATCAATTTGGTGAAAGCTCAAGAAGTACATAATAGAGGGCTTATGATACCAATATTGCGATGCGAACATCATGCCTCGGAAGAGCCCCTCCGGCTTTGAGTATGCATCTGGGCCAACTACTACAAACGATCTTTACGATCAAGTAACCCTCTTCACCTTTCAGATCAAAATAGCGCCTTGCCCTATGCCACGATAAGCTTTTCAAGTTAATAATTTTGGATTAATTTTGGTGGACTCTGTATCTGGAAGTTGCTCCCATTCTTTTGTTTATGGCTGGTTCTAGCAACATCCGCAATCACAACGGCCGATCATCCTCATTCTAATCAATCCACGCCAAGAAGTCACCTGCCACAAGTCCGTAATCTTTTTGTTATTTGAAGCAATTATTGGCTGAATAATCGGACAAGCTTTCCATTGATCGTTTCTCGTTTGCGGGAGAAATAATTGGTTTACCCAACCTCCCCTATTCACTCAGCTAAGATGATCGGTCATCTAGGTAACGGTAATTCTCAAAAAGCCCTATCTCTCACTTTGTCCCCCCCCTTTTTTTTTGGCTGTTAAACACAGAATATTAAAGTATTGAAATTGGTACCTAGGAAAGCTCACTTATGATAACCGAGTCTTTATCACATTGACCGTCCCAGGTCAACAGAGATCTGATACCTTAGCCTCACGACACTCAAATTTGTTCTAAAGAATCTTTCACTGGGTCTCTTTATTTTTTGCAACAAAGCTTAACCCAAGATCACCATGGACCTAAACATGGTGACCTCACTTAGCTTGCCCCTTCTCGTGTAGGTAGGCCCCTTGATGCTAACTCGAGAGAACTGCAAGCGTTGCATACTGTAATTCGATGGGAATGAATTCCAGCTATAGGAGATCAATCTCATGTTTAGTTTCGTTAATTGAGCCTTCCATGGGTAGGTACGTTTGAGTCTGGCTTGAAGAATCCTCTGGATACCAAAGCTTGGTGATGCATCTATACTTGCTGAGAAAGTTTTTGCTCTATGAAGGAGATATGAAAAGCGCAATACTTTAACAGCAGTCGTCTTAGGTTAGCAGAGGCCATTATAGGCACGATTGCAGCGAGGTTGGGTTGTTAATAAACCTAGCTGCCACTGTGTTCTCAATAGCCGGCAACTCTTAAGGTTGGCTAACCAGGAAATTGGATAAACGGTTTCCACTGAAATTAATCACTATGCTTATACGACCTTGGGTGTAGCAAACTAGACTAGACACCATCAAACAAGCCTGTTTATCGGCCCTCTACTGTCTACGGTCTTGGGACACCAGGATAAAAGGCGTCTGTTAAAATGAGTAGTTTCGACGCTGTTACCATCACTTATTGGTTGCCTCGATCTGACTATATACAAAGTTCCAATCGAGCCTTTCCGTTCTCAGACTCAAGACAACACAAACTCCGTTTAGTGTCATGGTGGAGTCTGTTCAACGATTCGGCAAGTATCCAGCTTTCTGGCCATTCCCTTCCAGTACAACGCTGGGCAACCCGGCATTATCTAACTCAAGTCACCTCTCCCGTCTAGATTATGTTGTTTTTTGACACTAGGCTTTACTGCCGACATGTGTAAATAATTGTATTGTGGTCTTTGCTGCTGTGGCTGATGGCTTCTTTGGGAGCGTTACCAGGTCCACAGAAAAAGGTCACGTCTCATGAGTTTATGTCGCTGATGAGTCAGTCGGCACAATGACTTCTTTGCTACGGAATACTTCTGTACTCTTGACCGACAAATCTGGAAGAACAACCAAAACACGTCACTAGGGATCTGGCAACTCTTCCAAGACCATTTCAGCGGAACATGATACTAATGGGGCCTTGTTGAATCGGAACGCTGTCAAGTATTTTAATTGTGCTGCTTGGATGAGGGTAATCCCAAATCGAAGAACAACACATCAGCAAATACAAAGGTAATAACAACACGAAGAAGAAAATGAGCTGTAGGATTATCTTGAAGTAAAACCCCAAGAAACCCCATCCAAAACGGTAACTGCACACCCCTCTAAGAGTACCAGGCGTTGATCTGGTACAGCTGGCCGCTGTGCTCCCAAGTGCCAGACATCTTCTGCTCGGAATAGACACACTGGTTGATAATGTTCCTGCGGCAATTAGTAACGGCATGACAATCGATTGCTGCAAGACATACTCAGTGGCGCCCTAAAAGTGACCTGTTAGCATCGGTCACGAGAGTTGAGCAAGGATACTTACCCAGCAGTCCTTGAATCCCTTCTGACTACCAGTGTGCTTGCGGCTGATGGCAACATTGACAGTCACAGGAGCAAGACCCCTGATGGTCTTGGAGGATCGAGTGGTGCAGCCCTTCTGGTACTCGCAATCCGTGTTGCCGCACATCTTGGCGCGGGCATCCCAGTAGGCATCAGCCCACTTGGAGATGCCGTTCTGGCTGTTGCCAAAGCAGTCGGCAGCAAAGGCCGAAGCGACGAAGAGGCTCAGGGCGGAAAGGTTGACGATCTGCATTTTGGATGTTGGGGTTCGAAGTGAGGGTGGGAGAAGCAGTGGTTGAAGAGTGAAGTGCAAGAGTGTACGGGATGCAATTCTGGGAGATAGGCCCCGCGGCCTTTTATATCTCGCCGACTCCATATAAACCTGAAGGCATCTTGCCCTTCAAAGTCTAGCCAGAGGCAACAGAATAGGGAAGGACCAAGACGGTGCCTCCGATTGGTCGTGTAAGCCGTCAGCCAAACGCACTTCCCCAGGGGTCGTCGGCTGACGGACAGCGGAACATGACAAGAACCCGCTGTAGCTCTCAGGTAATGAGTTGTTTTATTGGCTGTTATATACGGATGTTTCATCACAACATTACACGTGCATGTCAGCATTTAGTCCCATTCCAACTGCCGAGTCAAGACCCTTTGTTTTCAGCTGTGAAAAATGAGACCGCTTTCGTCTATTGCAGCTGATATTGCTAAGCAGTGGCTGCTCAATAACATAGCAGGAATGCATGTGTGAGGGAACAAAAGCAGCCACTCAGCAGCCTCTCTGTGGGATCCAACTCCTTCATTGGCGGCGGATAGTCCCACGAGAATAACACAACATAGGCGCTGGACCACCAGCTGGCCTGCACCACATATACGTTCAACCATGGCCCCCAAATGCTGACAGCGCCTCTCGATCTAGGGCCTCACTAACCAACTTGGGCCACATGATGGGAATCACGAAGGGCCGATCCAGGGAGCCAAGGTTATTGTTGAAACGTTGGACTCGGGCCGCCTTCTCACGTCTTGATGCACTACTTGGAGATGTCATGCCTATGGTTGTACGGAAAACCCCTCAATATTACACCAGCTACCCCGTCACCTACTGTGTGGGACGTTATTCCAAAGCAACACGACAATCATTTGATTCACCCATAGCAGATACGAGCATGTGGGCTCTCCATCAGTGCCCTCGAGGCCCTCAACCCTGCGAAAGCAGGGACAAGGTGTAGCTTATTAAGCTGCGCAGTACGGGGTCGTGCAGGTCTCTCAGACAATGTTTCGCCTTTGCCCAAGAGTCACCTTCTCCAGTCATGTTATTCGAGATGACCGTGATGGTCACGCTGGGTTAGGTTGAGCAGAGACGCGCTGGGTGAGTCGCGTCATCACGTGACATCCCTCACTCTCATGCGCCATCTCACTCACAACCACATTTCAAGCAGATTCTATAACAAGTTCTAGTTAAATATAGTATTTATCTATCTAGCCAACTCGGGAGCTGTATTGGTCAAGTCGTACGTGCATGTGGCGAGGGCATAATGGCAATTTTGCTTGGATTAAGAATCAGTGTAGGGTACGCTGAGTCGACCACCCAGAGACGGTTCTCATACAACCTACCCTACCTAACCGGGTGCCGGCATTTTTTACTAATTAATTCCTCATGAATATTTCAAGCTCATTACTTCGGATGATATTTTAGTCTCACATATTATGCCAGCGATATATCCCAAATTGCCATGGTTCAGACATGGGGTCCGTTGGGTGGCTGAGATAAGATCTGCCTGACGGCTTATGCAGGTGGCTTATGGAGCATGACAATTCTGATACAACCTAATAATATCTTTAAAGGCTAAGCATAACTTGCCACTTATTGCTTCTCACCAAATAAAGAATTCCCTCATCCACTAGATAGAACAGACCAGAAAGGAAGCTGGTAAACACGGCCGGAGTATAATCCCCTCGGCATCGTGGTTAGCTTGCCGATGCCGTCGCCCGCTCTCCGACGTGCTCCACAAAGGCGCCTCAGACTAACGGATAGCTCGGAGGTCAGTATCCGTTGTGCCCGAGGATATCAAACGCCGTGGTGCCTCAGGCAGACACATTCGTTAGTGGCAGCGCGTCGAGTCAACGAGATCCAATGTCTCAGACCGCGCCAACAAACTTAGCACAAGACACGTCACAAAAGATCACCAATGCAACGATTGACAATGATGACCAAAAGCAGAAGCTTAGCCGCCTCATTAAGGCGAGCCGCTACCAATTCGCTGCCAGGCTCTGGATTGAGTCGTTACCAAAGAAGTTTCCATGCTACAACATGGGCACAGACGGATGGCGTATTCCGTGGTCTAACAGACACGAGGCTCCGCATCCCTTGGATTGAGGCCTTGCGAATTCAGCAGGGGCATAAGGATGCTCAGGCATCGGAGACGCCGAAAGAACGTGACCTTGCCCCAAAAAAGATGAGTGACAGCTATCACCGCGTCGTGCTCCCATTGGGACAGGACCCTTGGTTATCCGACACCTACATCAACTCTTCTGGCCATATAAGGTAGACACGTCAAAATCTTGATGAATTTAACTAAACGCTACTCAGACTCGGCACATTGTTCATGGACTTGGATGCCCTCTCCGGCATCATTGTCTACAAGCATACCGGCCCTGGGGTCACAACGGTGACAGCCGCTTTGGATCGAATCACCATTGCGCACCCTCTCACAGAAATCTGTGATCTCGAATACAGTGGCCAGGTTACATATGCTTCTGGGCGGAGCAGTGTGGAGATTACATGCAAGGTCGCCAAGGCTAGGGCTGAGGGTGAGCCAAGCAAGCCCGAGGATGTCTTGCTTACCTGCACTTTCACCATGGTGGCCCTGGATCCCGAGACCAGGAAGCCTGTCAACCTGCCGAAACTTGAATGCACCACTCCAGAAGAGGAGAAAATATTCAAGGCGGGAGAGGCAAAGTCACTGCTGAAGAAGGAAGCTTTCAAGGCTTCACTCCTCCAGTCGGAACCCAATGATCCCGAGTCTGCCTTGATCCATAACATCTGGCTCCGGCAACTCGCATATCACGACCCCAACGACAGCCTTCGTCAGCCGAAAAACGTCGTTGCCATGGCCAAGACTCAACTGTCAACAGCGGCCATCATGCAGCCCCAATACCGCAACCGGCATCAGACCATGATCTTTGGAGGATTCCATCTGAAGCAGACTTTCGAGCTGGCTTTCTGCTGCGCGGCCAGTTTCGCCCATGCACGACCGACCTTTATCAGCGCCGATCCCTGTACATTCCGCAACCCTGTCCCTGTCGGGAGTGTCTTGTACCTGACCGCTACGGTTGCATATACCGATCCTCCGCTCCTGGAAGAGGACGGCACTGAGCCTCAGCAGAAGGACCCTGACAGGCCCATGACGCGAGTCCATGTTCGAGTCGATAGCAAGGTCAGAGATGTCGAGCACGGCGTTGCAAAGTCAACGGGCCAGTTCAACTATACCTTTTCCGTGCCCAAGGACCTCAAGGTTCTGCCGCATACGTATGAAGAGTACATGATCTATATTGATGCTCGGAGACGAGTAATGGAGAGTGACCGTCACCGCAAGACAGAGTCGACATCCCGGCTCGGACAGGCGCGCAACGACACTCAAGATGTCAACTTGATGGGTTAGAAGAGGAGGGTTGGCTGGCAGGGGTGCTTGCCACTGCCGTTTTTCAAGTTGATAGTTCTCCCAAGTGCCCAGCACAGGAAGATTGCTCGTATTCATGCAATAGACAAGGATCTCCCACCTATCTCTTCCTGAGTTTGCCATCGCAAGAACCATCAGGTTTCGGTCGCCTCCTCTGGTTTCCTGGCCCAGACATAGCGCAAGTTCATGTATGAGTGAATCCGCTTGTCCCTCAGGGCCTTGCGCATACCCATGAGGAAAACCTGGTATTCGTCCTTGGGCCAGCCCATGACCTGATGCCACAAGATCATCGTATAACCTGGTAGGTGTCAGAACTTCTGTGACCCCGAAAATGCAAGCTATGTTTTGAATGATGCCTGACCTTCCATATCGTTCTCCATGGTCGACCGGAGAAACTGGCCAACCTGCTGAAGTTTGGGGTCTCTGGCCCAGCTGCCAACAGGAACCTGAACTCCAAATTAGACATCTGCTGCGAGCAAGAGTTGCCTGGGACGACCCTCACCTTGACGTTTTGCTGCTGAATATCGACAAAGCCCGCTGCTTCGAGACCCGGTACCTGTAGGCCCTCATCCACGACACAAAAGGTGCGCCCGAATCTGATACCTCCCTCCCTCACCACCGTGTTCCATGTCTGCATAGCGGTATTATCGTCAACCGTCCCATCATCACTATAAAAGGGAGGATCGATCTCGCACGACTGCACCCAGCCGCCGGGCTTACATGTGCGGTAGGCTTCGGCAAACAGAGCGTTCCAGTCGGCGATGGCGCCAAAGAGGTAGCGCAGGTGGACAAAATCGAACGTGTTTTCCGGCCAGCTCCAGGTTCCGGTTGCGTCTTCGAGTTCAAACTTGATGTTTGGGGGGACCCAAGTGGGTTGGATAGGCGACAAGTCAGTACCGATGATCTCGGCGTTGGGAAACTCATCAGCAAAATCACTGTCGTGCGTTAGTGAGTCATGAACTGAGATGCATGTCCTTAGTTCTGGTTCTGATGCTTACATTGCCCAAATGCCTGTAGACCTAGATTAGCAACAAGGCACGCGTATGAGATGGACAAGTCTTACCAGTTCCTGTGCCTACATCCAGAACTTTCTGCCTCATGTTAGGGGTGCCCTGTCATCGACCCGTGTCTGAGAGTCCACTTGCCTGCACATCTTTCTTCAACGGCGCGAGGAAGAGCTTATTGTCAAGGAGAAGGGTGAGATAATGGTGCCTAAGCGCCTCAGCCTGTGGAGATACATGGTTCGAACAAGTTTGATTTACGTGATGTCCATGGATTCACTCTGCTGATCATCGTTTGGGGCAAAATATTCCGTGTTGTACTTTTCGCTGTGAAAACTGCGGCCCTGGATGGTGCGATAGTGAAGAATGCTCGACGTGATAGACGCAGTTGAACTCGCGCTATGCTTTGTCAACATCACGACCAAGACTGCTGGCTTGAGTCTACTTGCGCGTCATCGCTACCAATAGCAGAGTCATTATCGTCGTCTTGCTCCTCATCATCCTGTAGAAGAGAGATATCTGCTTAGCGACCAATTACGGATGCGTTGCGGGACTTCACTTGTGCCAGTATTTACCCTGATAGCGACCGCTTCCCCAGGAGGAGTAGGGTTCGACCTGGGGCTTTGGCTTCGAGACTTCCGGCCTGTGCCTCCAACATTGGGCGGTGAAGTGGACATTTTGAGGGATAGTTTCAGCTGGACGGGCAATGCAGTAAGAGGTTTCACTTGGAGAGTAGATGTGAGGGGAGGAAAAGGAAGACACGAGCACAATTCTGAGACAAGGACGGATTATTATTAAACCAAATGGTCCGATCGACGCGGAGGCAACGGAAGCGGGCACGTATGATATTGGCTGAAGATAAATTACCGCTGCATTAAGAGTGACTGTTGATCCTTGCTTGTGCAGTTACCCGACCCTGTTTCCGATGCGTGTTGGTTGACAACCTGCCGTTCCTGGGGGTTGTTGGTTGCATGTGGAACTCGCAGCGATTGTCGAGGGTATCATTCTCCGCCCAAAAAGGTTTACAGGGCAGGGCCTTGCCTTGTTAGGGTTGCTTGGCTGCTTGTGACAACTAATGCCTGCCTACTTTTACGAAGAGACTAGGAGAGTCGCAACTCCAGCCACAGCCATGGCGGCAAACGCACGAACAATGTTCAGAGAGGCACCAGAGGTCGCCTTGGGAGTAGGCGTGCCCTGGGTCTCGGTACCAGTGGCCTCAGCGCTGGCCTCCTTGACGCTGGTTGCGTCGGAAGCAGACTTGGCGGTACTGGAGGCGTCGTCGGCGGTGGTAGCTGCAGAGTGCGTAGCAGCAAGGAATTCCTGACCGCCAGTGATGGTAACGGTAGCGTAAGTCAAGAAGGCAAAGTCGGCTTGACTCTTCTCGAGATCAGAAAAGGTTGCAGTGGGGGTTCCGTCATTGTTGCCACCGACGTTGGTGGTGGTGCACTCCTGGGCAACAGTCCGGCTCATCTTGCAGTGAATGGAAAACTCCCAGGGCTCCTCTTCGTACGGCATGGTGATGTAGTAGTCGAGGTAACCGGTGGAAGGCGCACCAGGCGGAAGAGTCTTGCTACCCCAAGGGCCCACGGCGACAGTGTTGTTGAAGGTACCGCACTCGCCATCCTCAGTGTCTGGGGCACAGTTGAGAACGTACGTGGTGGCCGTGGCCTCGGCACCAATGACCTCGGCGACGTAGTTGCCCTCGTAGAGGAGGGGGAGAGTGGTGGTGATGGCTGAAGACATGGCGGGCAAGGTAGGGTAGGATGTATTATTAGATGGACACGGCCAAAGAAAGAGTGGATGAGGTGAAAGCGCCGTGTGGCTTGACTAAAGAGCGTGGAGAAAGAAAAAAGCTGTTGGTTCTCAATCTGGAGATGAGAAGCAAAGAGGCTAAAAGACCGAACATGTCGGGATTAAAGAGGTAATAAAGGCGGGTTTCACAAGGGGGAAGAAAAGGGGGCGGCGGCAACTCGGCCATGGATGGCAAATTAGCGCTCGCTCGGTTGGACCTGAGACCCTGCCCACACGTGATGCTGATTGGCGATGTTACGGTACAATCTGGGGTCAAGAAAAGTTTTATCGGAGTTAACACGGTCGTATTTGCGTCTGAGTTGAGATGCCAAGGCTGAACGATTTAACGTTGTAAACTGCATGAGAGCTTCTTGATATGCAAGTCTGAACAGAAGAGTCAATGAGAGGGCCATAGAAGACTGATAGATGAGAATTAGCACAACTGAAGCTGTTACTTGACTGGCTTACCGTCATTTGCTTAATCCCACCGTCAGCTGAAACTCTTCGGCGTTTACTGCTTCGAGGCTAGACTGCTCACGAGCATGACATGAGGATCGCGGCTAACCAGACATGGCCTCTGCAACGACCAGGTATCCGCAATATGCTCTCTTATTAATGGTCTCTAAGGGTGACTAAAGTGCTAACCGTAATATATGTAATCACAGCTCTCCAGCCGAGGGGCAACAACGACAAGTTGCATCGCAGGGGCAGAAGGCAAAAACAAGACAGCCTATCAACCATGCTTCTTGATAGAGGCAAAAAAACATACAACAGCGGGGATTCGCTGGTCGTCACCGACCCAACTACTAATCCGCCCCTTACAGGCTTGACTATGGGAGAGCGGACGGGATCCCGTATTTTCCGGTAGGTATGGTCGTATGTGAGAGGGAGGTCCGTAGGAGCAGCTCAAGGCCGGCTGTTGCCCAGCAAGAGCGCACCCTGTCTCTCTCTTATTAATAGGATGTGCTGATCTTGTATTCAGGGAACTGCATAGTAACTCTATCGTCTTGTCTGCAAAGGAGGGGGTGGTGTCCAGTTGGCCTCATCTCAATCAAGCACGCTGTTGACAACCTTGGGGAGAGTCCGCCTTGGACCCAACGCCACGAGAACAAACGATTCGCGTATTAATTAGTTAGAAATTAGTTTTTTTCAAGATTTCATTCAAGTTTCTATGAGATATAATAAGGACCACTCTCAAAGTCATCAGGTTACCTTGGCATCACGGCCTCACTATATGCCGTCTGGTTTTGGCATGCTCCAAGTCCCATTTGCAAACCAAGTACCAGCTTTTGTGTAATCCAGCGCTATTCTGTCTCGCATATAAGCAAACCGAAAGTATTCTGGAAGTCCAAAGTCTGTCGGTCGTGTCCACGAGAAGTTGTAGGCGGAAGTGGTCTCGGGGAAGAAGCGACGGTATCGCTCCACGTCGTTTATGAGCACACTGATGCCATTAAATAGTGGCGTCGGTGGTCCCTGCCAGGAAAAGGAGATGTTGGATCCTGCCGGGGTCGATGCGATGACTGGCGTGTCTATTGTAGGGACGAAAGAGTTGAAGGCACCATCCTCGCGCAGATCGGCAGGTGTTTGTAGGACAGAGTCAAAACCCCATCGAGCGATCCCGTTGACGAAAAGGCCTAGCAGTATGCCTTGATATAATAGTGAGGACCGAGTCTGGGCGCTCGTACCGGGGAGCAACAGAAGGGCCAAGATATAGTGGTGGATACGAAGGTCGAGTTCTGGTATGGCGACAAAGAAGACGATGCCAAGAATGAAGAGTCCATAGAGTGCGAGATACGGTAACATCCGCCTCTCTAGCCAAAAGACGTATACTTGCTGGCACACGATAGATACAAGGATGCAAATGATGACGGCGAGTGCCACCTTGGCTCCAGGCTGTTGCTCCAAATCATGTGCTGTGAGTCGACTGATGGGAATCCAATCCAATGTGTAATTGGAGAGGGCTCCAAGCCAGAAGCCGCCGAGCCAGAAGAGGACCTTCTCAAACTGCGCTTCCAAGCCAGATAACGCCCTCGAAACACAAGTCTTGTAAATGATGACGGCGCAGAACAATGCGGGACATAATCTTCCCGCTAGGGAGGAGATATGATCGGGAAGCACGGAAATATTGAAATGAGAGGCTGACGGGGGATCAGATGCTAGGCCGACATGAGAGAAAATGGCGATGAAGACGACAAAGAACTGCAAGGCCGGGGATGTGATGAATAGTGAAAAGACGGCGGTGAAGAATAGTGAAATGTAGAGCAAGAGTAGGCGCGGGTCCTCGCTGCAAGCAATGTCTGACTCGGTCGAAAAGGTGAACGAGGATGGAAAGTTGGAGTCAAAAGGGATCGACTCGATACCGTTTCTCTCGACCCCTGGGAAGCTCTTCTGCTCGCCCGATCTGCTGAGTCTACCGCAGCCTCCCTTGCTGTCAGTAACGATCCCAGCATGAATAGCAGAGCCACAGATGAAAGAGTCGGCGCGGTAGGCTGTGTCACCTATAACCAATGGTCGGTAGTTGACGTCCAGTCCGCCGACAGCATGGGGGTTCAGCACTTGGACTCCGGCGCAGTTTGCTGGGCAGCGAAAAGAAAAGGACGTGTTGACGAATGGGCGGCAGTCTAAGCCGTCAAGTCCGCACTGATTTTTGCGCCTCCAAAGGCTGTCGACGCAGTCCAAGTTGACTACGTAGTCGTTGTGGGCATCCTTAATCGCGCGATTTCCAGTATATAGGGGAATTGAGAATGCAATTATCCAGAGGAGCAAGAAGGCGATTAGCAAGACGGCCTTGCGCGTAAGAGTTGCGAAATAGCGATCAACAAGATGGATAGGATATCGTTGGACAGATGGAAAGACTGGCTTGATGTTTTGAATCCGGGGAGGATCCGGTCCTGCGATTCTCTGGAAGAACTTGACACGACGTCGCGGTGGAGGACGTCCAGCCTCGGGGTTTTCCTCAAATTCGAACTGCTCGGTTGGTAGCAAGAGCTGGGCCTCCTCGTCTGCCACAGCCTCATGCAGGTGGTCTTCTCGAGAGCGTCTCGGCTCTCCATGAGCGTTATCGCTCATTACCAAGAAGCCGAGTCAAGTCAGGCTCCTCTAGCTGGGCTCTTCGGAATGCGCGGGATGAGTTGGAAAGGATTCAGTGGCGCACAGGACATGTAAAGGAGGGCAAAGTTGCCGAAGAATGAATCCATTCACAGCCTGATTATCAACTCGGTCAAGTCAACGTGTTTGCTAACTAAGGGGGCTGAAACTCGACATGACGATGCTCCATCTTTGGACTTGAACTGAGGCTTCTAATTGGCCATCGGATTGACCGGATCGGCCATTGACGGAAGAAGATCCAATCACAGAGCCCGCCGAGACCGGGGGTTGTTCCCGGCGTCAGCACTGCCAAGCTCAGCTGCCTTCAGTGGTGGCTGTCACGCAGGAGAAGGCAACGGATGGGACAAATTCGATCTAGAAGCGTGATAGAGGTTAAAATTTCTTTGCAAGATTTTCTTTAAAATTCATTATCATTAGTAGATATGCAGAAGTAGAGGGCTTGATGCTGGTATCTTTGGTGCTTCTTGACTCGTATGAAAGGCTGTGTGTGATTTGAGGTGTCACAGAGAGAGGGATCGACAGTTTTCATGCGAGTGGCGCTTTCATAGAAAATGTGACACGAGTTTTATCTTTTCTTTCTCATTATTTTCTATGACTTTACGTTGAGATCTCAGTCTAGGCTGAGACCGGTGACTTGCACTGGGCAACGGCCGGTCAAGACAAGCAGAAGTCTTGAGGGTGGTTGCATACTCAGCCTGCTTGTAGATATAATCTAGTTGTCGAGTTGAGAGAGCTCCCATCCAAGTATTACTGAACTACTCAAAATGGCCTGACTTCAACGAGAGGTTGGTGGCTGGCAAAATGGCATTACAGCAACCCAATGGAGCAGAGTTCACATATTTCCATCAATGGTCTCACGTACAACGCGGATTTCATTATTGATTACCTCGCCAATGCTCTTCTCATGGTGCACATGGTCCTGGTGCTTGGCCATTCCGTTTGTCTTGCCTTCACCCACCGGTCCTCGGACGAATGGGCCTGGGCAGGCAGTGTCTTATGATTCTGGCATTTGATCCAGGCAATTGCAAGATCAGCGTTCCGGAGGGTAGAGCCAAATCTTGCCTACTCATAATTAGAAAAGGAGCTTGTTTGAAGAACAAATTTGTCATTCCGTCGGTACATCTCTGGTGATGGTAACGCCCTGTGCGGCTTGACGCCTGTATCGACCCCGCTTACGCTCTCTCGTACCGAGTCGAATCTCTTTCGCCAAGAGGTGAGAATTGATGATCCGGCTCCAAGTGACGCACGGCGAAACTATTAGGCCGCAGTAACGCTGATTCGTGAAAAGGGGTTGCACATGTCCCCATGTGCGTGCCTTGTTGGGCTGACTTGGTGGAGATACTCTGGGGGCGACCAGGGACCTATTATGCCTACGAATCAGCCTTAGTCAAGATCCTGGACAGGCACTGCAAAGTTATAGGTCGTCAAGTAGCTTGACCCCGCCATTCTCCCTTTCTTCGTCTATCAACTTCCATCTCTCAGCACTTGACCAAACCTGCATCATGATCGCTACCGACCCTCAGTCGCAATCCAACTTCATCACTCGGCTGCCGTACGACATTCGAGCAGCCATCTACAAGGAGCTCTGGCCATCCTGGAGTCCCCGTCAGCACGTAGTCTGGCACCTCGACCCAGGCGCCGACGAGACGAAATCGCACCTCCACCGGGAGCCCTGCATTTCCAAGTTCCGGCTACATGATGAGCTGCAAGCTGAGATCGAGGCTCTGAGGCAAGAGAAGCAAGTCCCTTTGGGGGAGCCCCTCAATGATGCTGCTTATCGCCAACGACTTGAGAGCTGCTGGATGAACCACTGGAAATGCGGCGAGCGGCTTGACGAGGAGCTTGGGGAAAAAAGGAACTTCTTCAACAACACGTCGATAGGGGGATGCTGGTGCGACGAAAAACCCAAACGGGATCGAGACGCCTACTTGCCAATGCTACTCTCATGCAAGCTCATGTGAGTGTGTTCAACGCCCAAAAGTGTGTCTAGTACTAACTCTTCTAGCTCTGAAGAATGCCTCAGGTTTCTTTACTCGTCAACCACCTTCGTCTTCACAGACATGCTGGCGCTGCAATCCTTTGTCGGTCACTGTCAGCCGCCTCATCCATCCACGCCCTACACGCACCTCAAACCCGTGATTCCCCAAGCCTTTCGCAAGTACGCTCTCCACTTTGAGGTGTCTCTGTTTCTGGATTTCCAGCTGCACCTCATGTGCTCAGTCTTGGACGAGGATTGGACTGACTACAACGAAATGTTCAAATACCTCCATGGGGACGATGCCTTGGAACCCGTGCACAGCTCGGACCCTCATAATCCCTTTGATTTTCATTGGCTTCACCTGGAAAGCTTCGAGAATCTTCGGAGCGTCAAGATTTGGGTGGCTGGTCGTAGGGAGGGAGGGATGTTCTCCGCGGTGCAACTTGGTGTCCCCATTAACAAGGTAGGAGTGGACGCTCTAGCAAAGTCCCTCTCAGTCGTCAAAAAGTCGAATTTGATCCTGCTGAGCACACATCTTGACGACGACATAGAGCCAGAAGATGGATATGTCCAAGGCGCTCAAATCTGGAGGCGAGGTGCGGGTAACCGGTTCCGTCCAGGGCCTTTTTCAACCGTTTCTCCCTCTGATGGCCCGATAGAGACGTCCGAAACAAGGTATGTAGCTTTTCTCTCAAGTCTATGGTTCAAGTTGTGCTAATATGGTATTCTAAAAGGGTACTGAACCTTGAGTGACGAGGCTATTTCGCTTTGAGAAGTGGGATATGGCTTTCTTGGCTCAACTCAAATTGCTGTTGGCCTTTCCCGGATAGTTACCAAGTCATTAATGAATCGGCATGTTGTCTCGTGCATGCTGAGAGACGAAAATGAGGGGAATGAGACCTGAAATATTGTGAATGATGTTACATGATTGCTCTGATGCACTAGAAGATCTAGAGTCTAGAAGCAAATCACGAAGATAACCAGAAGAACTAACGGCTTTTCTTGCCAGAACATGGAGACACTGCTTGGCAGATCTATTCAGCCGAATACTCCATCCTCTCTCTCCATCTCGACCTACTTCTTAAAACACGTACCTATGTAGTCTGTGTCAATCTCTAATGCAAGCGTGTGTCCATTTATGGGGTCGAGAGGCTTAGCTGTTTCACATCTACGCCACTGAATGCATGTAGAAGGCATGGAAAGCATGGCCACCGTATAGCTAGGTTGGGGCTGAGGCCTAGAGAGCCAACTCTGCACAAAGGTGCATTGGTCTGCGTGCAAACGAATCCTTGTTCAAGGGGCACCCATACGTGCAGGATGGGGAAGTCAGGCATGCTGACGTCGATGTTATACGAGTCGATCAATCTAGACGAGCCTTGCTTAAGATCTGCAGGGTGTTCCCATGCGTTCCTCAATAGCTCCAGTATTTAAGAAGGCCCATCTCCCACCAAATGACTTGGGCATGATTCACTCAACTCAACTCCTTCTCCAACTCTTTCAACATCATAGAACGCCCCTGGAAGAAACCACACTCCGAATCTTCTCAACATGGTCCGCCTTGCCACCTCAGCCCTTGTCGTCCTCGCATCAGCCACACTCATCGCCGGTTTTCCCTTCTGGGCGAGAGACGACGACTCGCCGCCCGCGGGTGTGAAAGCGACCGCAAGACCCACAGATGTTATCAAGGAAATTGTTGAGGGCATGAAAGACTTTGGTGGAGGTGGCGACTAAGAGCGAACCACGAAGAATCTTGATAGTGGGCATGGCATGGGACTCTCTTCAGGCTGAGGTATTGCGACTTACACGACCACACCACATACGCGGTCTAACAACGGTTCCGATACCCGATACATTCTTTTCAACTTGGTCCTCTTTTTCACGTGTTCTATGGTTTCTTCTATGAACAAGCCCACTGACAGAGAACATGGCCACCCAGGATGAAACAGTATTGAATCAAGAGATCTTGTTCCATCCAGTTTTTTTGTCATCTGCACTGCCCAGGTTTCGCTGCAAGCGCAACGACTCATCCATATTCAAGACCTATAGTCTCGCATCATGTTTCCATCCTGGCATGTCGGCAAGATCTTTGGCAGGAGCTGCACGTCGAGACTTGAGCGCATCGCCCCCGGGCCTCCACCTCCATGCTTCGGCAAGCTCCTGAGACAGAGTACCTTCCAATAGCTCCACAACATGCTTTCCAATGTTGGGCAGAAGTTTGAAAGAGTGACTACACACGAGGGTTAGAAAAGTAATCGCGGCTGCCGTGAAAACGTACCCGCTGTCTCCCGTCGCCAGGATCAAGTTCCTCCACCTGGGATGCTCGCAGATGAGAAGGTTGGCGTCGGCAGTATCGGTACACCAGCACATGGCACGATCTATTATCTTCCTGTCTCTGAAATCTGGCAAGAATCGAGCCATGGCTTTTCGAATAGTGGCCTCAGAAGCATCTGGGTAAGTGTCGGTGGGATGGCTGGCGTGCGACCGGGGAACCGAGATGTGCTTGGGATGGGCGGCGCCAAATGGTTGATGCTTCTTAAAGTGTGTGAATCCTGGAAACTCGTCGCAGACCTTGATGATGCCGTCTCTGTAGGATGACGTTAGCATGTGTTCTTGGCTTTTGATGTTGCATCTTACTCGTTGGGCTCAAAGAAGAATCCGTAGTCGCCATCGTACAATACGGGAATGTTCTTGTATCGAGCTGCCTCTTCGGGAGTCAATTGGATATGGGCCAAGACCCAAGCCTGTGCCATACCCAGTCAGCTCTCATTTTGGTGCAAGGGCAAGGCGATAGCTTCTGTACTGACCTTGGACACGCATTGATCCTCCAGATCTACCAGCGCTGGTGTCCACGCACCCGCAGCGAGGATCACCTTGTCGGCGTGATACTGAGTGCCATCAACTGTCTCAACACCAATACATTTCGATCCGTCGGCGGCTAAGAGAGGTTGTTTGAAGGTGCCAGCACTGTGAGTATGTAAGTGCAAGAAACACACCCCTGAGGGAACAAAAACCTACCCTCCAAACCCAAATTGTACGCCCTGGCTTCTGAGAAAACTGCCAATGGCGTTGATAGCCTTGGCCGCTGCGAGCCACCCGCCGTTAGTGGTAAATAAACCTTTCCATCCCTATGGTGATGTCTTAGTATTTCTCACTTGGAGCTGTTCAAGTATCTTACCTTGACGTGATCTTTTGTGAACCATGGCATTTTTGCCAAGATTTCGTCCTCACTTTCAAGCCAGGTACTAGTCTTGTCCAGGCCAACACCTGCATCGATCAGAGCCTGGAGCTCTTCTTTGAGTTCGGCAATACCCTCTTTGGATGATGAGCAGTCAACCTGACGGTTCGTTAACACGCACTCAGTCTAAGATTTATCTTATAGATGACATGACTGACCAGGCCGACATTGTGAAAGAAGGGCTTGAACAATGGATCGTTACTCCACATGTCCAACGCCTCAAGCGATAGCTGCAAATCAGCCTTGTTCTGCAGTCGAATGCTCATGATCTTGTTCAAGTCGTACCCAGCCGACTGCGCCGAAGGAATTGGGTAAACATCGAGGACGATGATGTTGGACGGCCTGTATCCGGAGCGTATCAGGTGCAGTGCTGTGGAGGAGCCCATTGTGCCGCCTCCACCGACAACCACCACCTTGGTCGAGTCTCGTGATAGCGTCATTTGGCGTGTAATCTTGACGAGATGTTTGTCTGGGCACGAAGCTAAAGACAATCAAGGATCGAGGATGGTAGTTAGGGGCTTGTCGAGTAATTAAGGCGATAACAATGCCCCACAGAGGCAGCTCTAAGCGATGCTATCAAGGCGAATTCGACGATTCTCCATGACTGGGTCGGCTGACAAACTCAGCTGTGGAGAGAATGTCGCCAAACCCCATGGGGATAAGGATAGAAAGGATCGTGTTCTTGAAGCCCATTGGCTCGGAAAGACGTGATGGGCTATCCAACAGGCGATTTCCCCGCTGGCTGCTCGCTTGGACCTTCATGCTCTGACTCGCTCGCTCCACTCGAGATAACCTTCCTGGCCACTCGCCTGGACCTTCCACTAGCGAGAGGGGTTACCTCGACAGGGTTGTTGTGACTGTGTTGCAGTGTGTATAAAGAGACATCTCATGCAACCTCACTTAATGACTTGAACTTACAGTTGGACACACTCATTATTCTTGCATCAAGTCATCGCCCACAATGGCTGAGTCAAAGACTGCAGTCTCTGGTCTCCCTGACCATGGAATGGCCACCACTGAAGAGATTTCCATGCCTCGATGGAAACGAGTATGGCGACACAGTCTGACGCAGATGATCCTGCTGAGCATCCAGGCCTTTTGCGGTCCAGCCATGGCAGATGCGATTGCAGGTAAATTTCATCTTTCGTTTTGAATGCCATCAACTAATGTGAATAACGTCTAGGCCTTGGTGGTGGTGGTCTTGCGACTCCCCGAGTGTCCAACATTGCCACAGCCCTTACATATGCCATGCTTGCTACAAGTACGTTTTCATGCATTGCATACAAAACATGCACTTTGCTAATAATTTAGCTTGCTTCATGGGAGGTCCTATCGTGAACAAACTCGGCGTCAAGTGGGCTCTGGTCATCGGTTCCATGTCCTTCCCCATCCTAGGCTCCTCCTACTACTGCAACAGCAAGTTTGGAAACCAATGGGTGAGCCAGACTAGATGCACCCTCAAGATTACGAGCACTAACCAGAGTTGAATTAACCAGTATCTCATCCTCGGCGGCGCCATCGATGGCATTGGCACTGGCTGTTGGTACGTTGCTGAAGCTGGTGCAATTATGACCCTTGCGCCGTCTAGTGCGCGTGGCAAGTACCTCGCTCTGTGGATTGTGTCTCGAAATCTTGGACAACTAGTGGGTGGTGCAATCAAGTAAGTATCCTGCCGGATGATGCATATGTGATTGGCTAACAATCTTCCTCTCCAAGCCTATCAAAGAACTACCAAAAGGGTGTCAGCGGTGGAGTTACTCCAGACACATACATTGCTTTCCTCATTATTGAGTGCCTCGCGTAAGTCTAGTTCCATCATAACTCTTTTCTGCTGCTCATTGGGCTCTAGTCTACCATTTGCCTTCATGATTACGCCCTTCGAACGCGTCATTCGCTCTGATGGCACACGCATCGTCACCGAGGAGGCTCTCTCCACCAAGCAGGAGATCAAGCGGATTTCCAAGACCATGACCTCGAGACTTATCATGCTGTCCTCTCTCTGGGCACTCTGGTCTTTCTTCTACAGGTACTATAACCAGCAGTGTCTCCCCACCACGCACTTGGAAACTGACAAAGGATAGCGGCTCTTGGTCCACATACTTGGGAATCCACTTCACCGTCCGCGCCCGCGCACTTTCATCTTTGATCTCGCCGTTCCTCTGCATGCAAGTCTATGGCCGTCCTTGTTTCCTGCCTGCTCTCTACTAATACCTCTTTAGTGTCGGCTGCTTCGGCCTCGGCTTCATCCTCGACTCCAAGCACCTTTCACAACGCCGCCGTGCTCAAGTCGGTCTCTATGTCGTGGTGGTCCTCAACGTCGGTGTATACATTTGGTCCATCATCATGCAGACCAGGTTCAAGCGCAATGACCCGGGTGCTATCGACTGGGATGACGGGATGTACCCTTCCTCCTTCCTACCATACTTTTTCGTCCAGACCACCGGCCCGTTGTCGCAGTCATATATGTATTGGCTCATCTCCTCGTTCGCCATGAATGCTCAAGGCAAGTTCATCGTCCCTGAGACTGATTGGTAATGCTAACCGTCACTCCAGAAAACGTCCGCAACGGAGCGGCATTCAGGTGTCTCGAGGCTATTGGTCAGGCTATTGCTTACGGTATGAACACTCAGACGACGAGTGACCCTCTAGTTGGCTTGTAAGTTCCATATATACACCCCATGGAAAGTTCAATTGCTAACTGGTGCCTCAGCTGCGTTACATTTGCCCTGCTTGGCGCTGCTCTTCTCCCAATGATCATGTTGGTCAACTCAACACCCGACAGAATCCCAGCCGACGAGATTGCTGAGCAACAGTTGAACGCATTGGGAGAGAAGACTGGGGATATTGAGACAATCCACCCGGACATCGAGAGAAAGAGTTGAAGCGCCTAGATACCTGAAGTAGTGTCTCGGCTTTTTAGTCCATATTCCTAGGTAGTTTGCAATCTAGCATACGTCAGTGCACATGACTTGAACACTTGAAAGTGACTGAATAAGCTGGAGGCTCTAGAGGAGCGCCGTCCATCCTCTATTTAGGATATCTTGCATCAATATCGTTGACTATGGAGTTCTATGAATTCCACTACTACATTTATCCACATTAACATCCAAGTCCTCCACTACCCCCGTAGATCGCTTAGCAGTTGGCTTGGCAGACACGCTGGGCGTTGTTGAAGCATGAGGACTGGCCGGTTCCGGGCTGGCAAAGGCGTCGCCTGCCGGCGACGCACTTGGCGTAGTTGGCATAGCCAAGGCAGCCACCGCGAGCCTCGAGGTCCTGGTTGTCGGCATTCTCAGCAGTGGGCATGGCGGCGGTGACGGTGGTGAAGGCCATGATGGCGACGAAGAGCTTCTATATGGTGTGTGAGCAGCTGGGCAACTTTAGAGGCCACTATTGTCACTTACAGCGGGGGAGTACATGATGAAGGTTGGAGGAGGAGGATTGACTTTTTGAGTTATTGAAGATGCTTGTTTGAGTGATGATTGACTTGAGGGGGGGCTTGGCGAGCTACTTATACATGGGAAGAGCCAATATCACTCCATGTCAAGTTACGTACTATGTCCAGCTACTCCATACCACGCTCCGTGGGGGGAAAGGCCTCAGCCGCGAGAATCACGGCTGGTCGGCACCTGGAGGATTCGCCCCAATGCGAGGATCCCGCTCTTGTGTCGCTGGACTAGGGTGCAGTTGTGGGCTGAGGGTTGAAACTAAGCTCAAAATGGGGGCAGAGTTTGTTGATTAGCTGATTGATTAGATAAAATGGTTTCACTCGCCACGTAGGGGAACAACCAAGCTTCTTGCTAGGGCTGACCCGAGCCCCGGCGTGTCCGGGGGTTTTTCGCTTCGTCCCGCTCAGATGCCCCCACGACCGGTTCCTTGCAATGCGGGCTCGTACTCTTCACCTTGTTGGGGCGCTGTACGGGGAGGATCTTTTGTGTCCTGGCCCTGTCCGAGTTGCGATGCAGGAACACGTTGGACCCGAAGGATGAGCGAAATTGGGAGACTCGCATGATCTGCCCATTCCGAGTTCCGAGCCGCATGAACGAGGTCAAATTCTCTCAGAAAGGCCCATAACGACGTGGGGGCTTCTGGTTCTCGTTTCTTTTAGAGTAACAGCTCAGATGGAGATGTTTGCAAACCAGATCAGATGGCTACAAGCCGAGAGTGTGTTGTTTTGATATGAACATTGTTCAGCGTGTCGTCGTTTTAGTCACAAGCCAGCGTGTATCAAACGGGTCCTCGAAGGAAAAGATCTGGAGTGGTAGAGTTCTACTAGGTCACACTGGCTAAAGAAGCTCAAAGGACCATTCCCCTACCTGACCTGGTTCTCGTGGATATCATATGATCAACAGAAGCCGCTGGAAAGGACCTTTTTAATGGATTGTCTCCAATCTCAAGTCCAGACCACATTCATGCGTCATGTTCATTGGTGGAAATCGAGCCTGCAAGGTACAGGGTCTTCGGACTTGGCTGGGTTAACTGCGGAGAAGGATGCAAACAATGGCTTGACAGGAGATGCAATGTGACGCTGGGATAAGCCAAGCGGGTCATTCGGGGTCCGAAGGGGCCGTTGCGCGAGAGTAGTTACAGACAAAGATGTAATAGTCTGGAACGGAGTCTGCACTACACGAGAGCCGGGAATAGAAATAACGGGTCTCCATTCAGTTAGCCCATCGAACTATTTGAAATTGTAGATGATCAAGCCTAGAACAGTACCTATCTCAAGAGATGAAAACATGGGCGATGGGCCAGCCAACGTCCGGCCAAAGGGATGATTCGATTGTTGATTACCTTCAAGGTGGTCATTATTGTAGAGGAAAACACTTTCTATTAACAAAGCCAGAAACTATGGATTCTAGATGCTTGAAAAAGCCAAGTCTGACTAAGTTTTGCACCAACGTTGCTTTGTTCCTTACGGTGGCAGGGTCTGGAAAATCAACACATGAGAATGGCTGCCGGTCCCTTGACATGACTTTGAGCTTGAATACCTTTCTGAACAGAACGGTCACGCGATCAGGGGCGGCACTGATAAGCTTATACAAAAAAGAGGGATATTCAAGATTAAAACTTGGGACGCTAAAAAGAGTAGCCCCCTTCAGACCGCCAAAATGGCAAAAATCACATACAACAGCGGGGATTCGCTGGTCGTCACCGACCCAACTACTAATCCGCCCCTTACTGGCTTAACTATGGGAGAGCGGACGGGATCCCGTGATCTACAGTAGGTATGGTCGTATGTGCTTGACTTGTTGTTGGTTGTGGACCATATTCGAACGTGATGCAGGTCCACTAATCGGCGCGTCTAGAACACAGACGCAATCACGATGAATATCCTGTCGATCTGTCCAAGTAACCATAGTTTGGCATTCCATAGTTAATCATCATTCTCTATATTGCTGATAGTTGCAAGACGGTCAAATGCGGCATCCAAGCACCGCTGGGCGATTCCGGTGTGGAGAACGCGTCTAACAGCTGGAAACAAAATGCCGTTTTCCCCATAAGGTATATGGCCAACACTCCTATCTTGGCACTCCAGAAGGGTACAAACAGGAAGAACATAAATTTCTGCAAGGTCATCGACGTGTACCCAGTTGAAATTGGCAGTGTCGTTGAGCTTGAATGTGTATCCGTACTTGGCCACATACCGCATGACGACAGGTATAACGAGACCCTGCTGGTTGAAGAGCCCCTGTGCCTGTGCCGAAAATGCAAGGCGTATTGACACTGATCGCCTGGGCGCCTGTCTCTTCGGCTGCTGCGAGGATGCAGACCTCGGTAGTGCGTTGGGGGTGTTTGAAATGATGGTGAGAAACTCGAGGTCCAAGTCACCAAGTCGATTTAAACTCTTGAAACTAAACAATAGTGATTATCTCCATGCCTTCCAACTTGAGACTTCCTACCTCAATAAGCTCCTCGGCATCTGACTGCCAACAATTGCTAATGAATCGGTAGTGAGAGCCTTGGGGCCTGAAAATAAACGTTTCCTCAGCATTGGGAATGAACCCAATTTTATCCTGCTCCTCTAACCATTCAAATCTCCTTGCTAAGATTAGATGACCATCTTGTGTAATCCCTAGGCTCCCATGCAGGATACGCTCAATTAGTGCCTGTAAAGACCCATTAACTCCAACGACATCGTACAAGTCCTCGTACCCTTCAGTGACCCCCTCAACTCCTATCGATTGAGCCCAATATGGGAAGAGTGGGAATCCGGTAAGGCGATCGAGAAACTGGGTCCAAATGCCCCAGTCGGTGTCTTGGTCTCCAGTGGTGAGGTGAAGATGATTGAAGACCTCCAGCGAAACCGTTTCCATTAATGGTCTTAAGTTGAGCAGAAAGTCCTCAACTTCCTCGACATCTCCCAGATCAGGAAACTCCAAGCCTTCCTGGGTTAGAACCACTGTCTCAACCGTTTGAAGCCAGTAAACAGGACATGAGACTTTCATGAGACATGGAGATAACTCAAAGCCATGCATCGCTCTCCAATTGCCCCTTTGGGCCTCTGCTTCGTCCAAAGGCCCTGCCATTTCCCTTTTTGAAACTGATTAGCAAGTTTGGTACTGCCTGTCTGCTCTTGATGGCCTACCTGGTCTCATGGGCAGCAGCCACTGATGGGTACTGCTGAAACAATGTCTTGTACTGTTGCAAACAAGAAAAGTCTGGCACCCAGCTCGGGCAGTCATCCATCCCGTCCAAGGATGAGAGGAGGAATCCAAAGACATCTAGACCCATATTGGAGAGTAGAAACACGGCAACTGAGTGATACACGGCAGAAATGGGTTTTCTGTAGTCAGGCTCGATCATGGCTGGGAGTTGGGTCGTGCTAAGGAGGCCATATAGAGAATAGACGGCATCTCGTAGATCCGTCACCCGAAATTCCAGATGGCCGGCACTCAGTATAAAAGCGAGCCGGCCACAGATGGTAAGGTCTGATGCAGGATACAGACTGTGGAGGCTGTCCTGGCCGGAGGCGATAAGTGTCCTGTCCATCGTCAATGCCAATAGCACCCGATCGCCTTTCCATCTACTGATGGCACTGATAAAGGCGTTCTCAGGGTCGAGCTCGACTGAGACCTTGGAAGCTGCATTTCCAGCCATGACCAGCTTGGAAAGATTCATGTGCTTAAACCCGAACCAGAATTCAGAAGGTTTCGATGCAGAGAGAGCAACTTCTTGGAAAACCCAAGCTCTAGAAAACCAATCGAGGGTAAACAAGTCGTTGATAGCAGAGATGGTTGGGATGTTGATCATGTTGTCCGAATGGTCGAATAATCTTCTCACTGGATCGTCTACTGGGCCCTCGTATGTGACGGGCAGGCCATCAAATGAGGAGCGATCAAGAGTCCGAGTCAGAAAGTCGAGATAACGGAAAACTGCCCCAGCATCCTCCTCCGTAATCTTTGGCTGACGGTGGTTCATTGCCCACACCAAAAGCGAGCATGGCTTTCGGTAAACATGGCACATTCTCTTAACTTGTTCGTTGCGTTCGGCGAGGTCTTTTTGGTTGATAGAAAGAGCATCGATCCAAAACCTGGGAAGAGAGGCGTCGTTCCACTGAGTGATGTGAGTGGCCTCAGATGCTTTAGAGAGGAGATTTTCGACAGCCGAGTGATTTCCGATTGATTTGAAATAGCACACAACCGCAGTTTGTGCAGTTTCAGCAAGGTTTTGTGGATTTTGCTGGTTGAAAGTGAGGGAGTTGAGTGCTTGAATGATGCGGTGACCTGGAGGCCAGTCGTCAACAGGGAGGCATTGCAGGGCCAGCCAGACCTCGCGTAGAAGGGCCTGCATATGCCGTAGGAACGAATCTAGGTTTCTCGTCACGTCGTGTTCCACCCCATCAAGTGAAATAGGGACGGTGTCTTTGAGGTCCCCCCAGACATACGAGAGCGCCAAATAGGGTGGTTCGCAGCTCAAGGACACCGGTTCAAGCTCGCATTGAATAGTATCGTTGAACTCTGCCGGCAGGAGCTTCACAAGACGGGTGGCTAAAGAGTCGCTGGACGGTAGTGGCGCATATGGCTCCATAACGGTGTCCTTGGTGAGGCTGCGGCCTCGTTCTAAACACTCAATAAGCCACTCCAGGCTGGTAGACGACCTAGCGCATTACCTACGTAGATTAATTCAAGTCTCGATTGGGCAGTGGCTGAAGGATAAAAAGACAAATGCCAGGGGCGAGTTGGCTTTGAGATGATTGAGGTGAGAGACGGGGAGGTAACTGATTGCTTGCGATGCGGGGAAGGACTTCCAGCAGCTACTGCTCATTGATGCCTAAATTATAGGTGCCCCTGTCACGTTTTAACTGCATTGCACTTTATCCAAAACATGCATCTCTGATTGGTTTTATTGGAGGTGGTTATGATGACTACTCAGAAGGTCGTCAGACAGGGATAAGGTGAGTATGGGTGGTTATATGGTTGTACACAAGGCATTCTTCGACTAAATAGACTTTGCAAAAGTACAGTTGTAATTCGCATCTTTCACCTAGACCGCGTACTAGGACGACTTGGAGTGTTGCAAGCATGATTCGCAGGCGTTGTAGAAGGCCCATGGAACCAAGATGCACCACATAGCAGAAAGAAGAACATGGAAATAGTGGGCCATGCAAGTGATATGTGCTACCAATTCAAACAGCACATATCTCAATGAGCAAATGGTGGAAAGGACTGTTTGATAGCAAGAGATGAGAAGTGGACACCGAGACCCGCTCAGGGGGGCGTACGATAAAGGTGGTTCTCGCACCACGGATGAACAGAGAGACTCCCTGATGAGCTTCCGCAGCAGATCAGCCAGCTAATAAAGGACTGGGATGGTTGTTACCTCGAGGAAAGCCAGCAGGCCGAGTTGGTACTCCATTGTTCTACTGTGATTACACCGCTATCTACCACATACGACCATACCCNNCCCATAGATAAGCCAGTGAGGGGCGGATTAGTAGTTGGGTCGGTGACGACCAGCGAATCCCCGCTGTTGTATGTTTTTGCCGGTTGGCTGTCTTTTTGCCCCTGGACGCTGTTTTATGCAAGAATGTGAGTGACGCTGTCTCGACTCACAAAATTGCCGCAATGGTGGAGACTACCACTGCTCCCTGGCTAATCATAGCTTGTGGAGCACCCAACTGTTTCGAGGTGGGCTGGAGATGCTGTCTTTTGCACGGAGAATCCCTCTCCCAACGAAGGATATGGAGGTTACTTGTATCGTATGTCTCTTCACGGGTTCCACAAAACCGTTACAACGTCTATTCCTAGTCCTGTGCTACTGCCTAGACCCTCGTGTTCTTTTGTCATATGGCCTTCGTTTCAGATCCTCGTATTATGCCTGAGTTAGGCGTCTTACAGCAGCCGACGAGAGTCAAATGACGCGGACATCAGATGTGTTAAACTGTGGCTGATGGATGGGCTTTCAGTAGCCATTCAGAGCTCGGCCACGACATATGCAAGGGAGAACCCCCTTTTAGGAGAGGCGAGAATATTCCCATGTTACTCACTACGTCATTTGTCAACGGTGTTTAGTTAATCAGCAATTTATTCTCATATGAGCCAAGTTTGCTTCCCAATACCATCATCCGTGAAGCATTTTCCAAGCGACAAGCAGAGCGACGCTGCCGTCCCTAACAGCCCCAGCACCATGAGTCCCCCTCATTACAAGCGCCATGGAGGTTTCTGGGGACGAAGTGTTAGCACGAATACCTTTGATTTCACCACGGCGCCCCAGTCCAAGCTGGAAAATGGGCAGAGAGGTCCCGATGGCTTCTCGCGAGCGTCAGCTGACAAGAGGACTCATCTCGTCCCTCCACAAAGCGACAGCCATGTGACCCCTCAACATCTGATGGGTAAATACATTGCCCTCTTCTCCTGGTAATAGATATGTTACTAATGCCGTGCTCTTCAGCGCGGTGGAGTACGCAGGAGCAGCCTACACAGTTCTTTCACAGTCCCGAGGCACCATTTGAGATTGGTGTTGTGCCACCTCTTGACAAAGATCCCGAGTGGCCTCTCTTGAACAACCCCGTCAACGTGCTTGCTGATTCCTCAAAACCGAGCCGCCCTCTCCCAAGATCTGACGGATTCGCTTCCCTTTCAGAACTCTCTCGCATCCATGACAAGGAGAACATTGACACTCCCGAACCCCAAGATATCGACCTTGATCTGGAGCTCGAGAAGCTACAAATTTCTGTCCCCCGCCGGGACAAGATCATTACACCAGCACAATTTGAGAACTATCTTGAGATTCGGGTGCGCGAATCTCATGTACGAGAAGCGTGGAACGAGGCCGAGCAGCAAATCCATGAGGATGACGATCAGGAGGAGATCAACTACGACACCGCCGACGATGAGGATATATCCAAGCAGCTTGCAGAACAGAGAAGGCATCAGGAACAGCATATTGCCAACTATCGACAGCGAATGATCAAGACTACTGGCGACACCAGTCTATCTCCCGTTGACCCATACAAATCTCCCACCCCAAAAACACCCTCACCAGACCCGTCAACAGATGCACGCGGTGCTCTGTCCACACTGCACGACGACAAATCTTCTACCAGCAGCGGCCAATCTGCAAGATCAAACAGAATGAGATCCAACTCGAGCCCACGGCAAGCTACTAGACAGAGCTCCAGGAGGCGAGCCGGATCGACCCCCAGCCAAGGATCCAGGCAAGGCTCCCACTCTCCATTGCCAGAATTCGCCCGCGGCCTTCCTCAAGATCCCTTCCCCAACAGACCTGACAGCGCCGCCCGAACCAACAAGTCTGGATACCCTCGGAGCGTGGTCCCCATGTCACCGCGCACCAGGCTCATGCGCCCACGACCACTACGCCGTGCGAACCCGAACGCGGGAAATCACCAAAGTTACATTCCTCACATGAAAGGACAGCAAAGCTCTCTCAACTGGGCCGGTGGAGCCCTAGCATACCGGTTGGGTCAGATGTCTTCCCCCTGTCGCATGCCTGGCACGCAGCATACGCCACTTCGGCCGCCTCCCTCTCAGTCGACACCAGGGGCAGGATCAGAGGCGCAGTATTGAATTTCTCGGATGTTACAGGGTGTGTAACTCGGAGATTGAGTGGTGTTATGATTTAATGGAATCACATTTTTTACTTGTGTGGGCTTCGAAGGGAAAAGCCCTTGCAGGTGTGCCGGTGAAACAAGTAGCGAAGTTTCAACATTTATGAGAACGCAGAGTCAATATTGTGTTCAGCGTTATTTATGACCCAGGTTCTGTTTCTTATCTAGTTATAATCTAGTATGCCCACTCGCAGTCCTTGAGCAAGTCATCAACCGCCACCAAGACAGAAAGCAAGCAATCGATCATTAGAGAGGTCAATCCCTCGAAGATCCTTATTCATATCTTGCCATCAGTAAATTCACATCTAGATGTCACACGAATTTCATTTCATAACAATACAAGGATAAAAAGAACAAGACCTACTACGTAGTAAGGCAAAAGCATCAAGTCAAAGAGTACAGTTCTTAACATACTCCAGTATTCAGCCTATCGTCGTAATTCACCAGAGAAACACCATAGGTGCCATGAAAGATGAATGACTTGCTGCCTTGTTGAATCCAGAAGACCCGTTACCACCTTATGCCTTGACAGATAACCGATGCTTTCTCGACTATCTCGGTTCCCATCCTATGATTCTAGCTCTACATTCCTATTGTTGGAGACTCCCGAGTCGTTCTGCTCGATGAGGTCGGACCGGAGGGGTTCAGGCACGAGACTACTCTTGGTCACTTGGCTCTTCGGAGGTTGGATTTGGGCCCCAGAACCGAGGCACAACTGGCTGTTATGATGAAGCTATGAGTAGATGTATATAAAAACTTGTGGAACACAATAAACCGTTGCACTATTGGTAAAAGCACGAGGTACCCTACAAGAGGTACCGAGGCAATTAGGTCATATTGGATATGCTGCTTTACACAACTTGTTTCCTGACAACTCCCTTCAACTCCAAATGTCCATCCTTCGTCATGATGCCCGTGATCTCTACAGTGACAGAAGCCGTTGTCTCGTAATCAGAACGCAACCATATCCTCCTCGGCCATTAAATCCACAAGAAAAACCCCAACTAATCGTCCGTCAGGTCGATCGCTTCTCGCCCATTGGAGAGCTTCACCATCTTCAGTGGTATCTTTGATACGGATTCGTTCTCACGCTCGCGTTTGACTCGGGCTGGGGCATCTGGCTTGATCTAGCCAACAATCAGCGACATTCATACGAGTCGTTACATACATGCCAAGATTGTAGACCCAGTGGGACTACCCGAAGCTTACCTTGACACCCTCTTCGTCGGAATTGGTGAGGTCCTGGATCATCTTGACCGGTGCAGCCGTTGGTGGTGATCGGGGTACTACCATCTCATGATCAAGCGCATCTAAAGCAGAGTTAGTGAGCTTGGGGCACTGCCAAGGGATGTGTGTCAACACACCGCGAGACCGGTAGTGGAAATAGAAGACGGCAATCCCCGAACGATTCTTGATGATGCGGCTCCTGGTTTTAGGCCCCTGGACACTTCCGGGCACGGTAACGAAGCTATAGCTTATTAGACCAGAGATGTCAAAACGGGCGCATGATTCTTACCTTGCACCATGACTCAGCTCTTTGCCCTTCATGGCCTTCTCTGCAACTTCAAGCGACTCAGTGTTACCGATGGCCCGCTGGGAGCTCGATCCCAAATTCCGAAGGTCGCCAGATGCCCGCTGAGAGCTTGGCTTTGACTCCCGATAGCCATCAAATCTGCCGACTGTAATGACGAGTTTGATGGTGCCCAGTTCTTGCACGCGCTTGGCATCTCTGTCAACCCTATCGCTATCCATGTCCTCGGCTGAGCATCGTGTTAGTCAAGCCTTCACCAGGGTATTGTGTAGGTGACGGACTTGTCGTAACCGGGGCAAAGATGAACTTCTTGTAGACTTCTTGGTTGAGGACCGCGTCGAATTTGGTCGTTCGCGAGATATGGCATGTCTTGGGCACATCTTGTTTTCGGACTCGCGCACCGCTTTCCTTAGATCCGTCAATGAAGCTACTGGTGAGCAGGATGTCGCTGCTTCCGGGGAAGGCAAAGGCAGAGGTGACGTCGACGCTGATCTTGAAAGGTGCGCCCGTCTTGGATTCGATGTAGCGATGACATGCCGGGAGCCGGGCGAGGCTTTGGTCCGGGTCGGTGGGTATTTCGCCGTCGTCGGGTGGCGCGTATTCGGTCGCCGGTTGCCCCGCCACTATCACGGAGACGATGAGGCCGGGAATGTCCGGGAGGATCGCCATGTCGAGAGGAGGCGAAGCTCACCAAATGCTGGCGAAGCGGCTGGGTAAAGATGCAGGTAACCAGGTTGAAAGGCTGTATCACATTCACAATGAATCAACGATTGGCCGTTTGCTCAGCCTGATGTTTGCTGTCACGTGCCTCAGCCTGCTCGTCACTTCACCAGCCACAAGCCACTGTATGCGCATTGTTGGGGCGTCGCCTAGCCTAGAGCCCAACACTGAGTTGGTTTTGGATCCATCCATGGATGGATCTAAACATTTTCCAAGCAAGAAAGCAATGTATACATCGAAATACGACGTGCGAGTCTTAGCTAAGATCAAAGCGAATCCCGTACGGAAGCCTGTTGAGCTAGTAGCTTAATACGTGGGTCACTGATGACGTCAGGTGTGCTGTTCCGCGCAGCTTGGCCCGGGAAAATGACGCCGCCGCCGACCAACATCACACCCCTCGACATTACAGGAGCTCCCCCATTTAATGCAGCAAAAGCGTCAGTTCCGACGGGACAACCGACACGAGAACGCGACCATTACGCGACCTGATGCATTCTCCAACCTGCCCTCGCCTCTTTCTTAACGTAATCTCGAAAGCAATAGCGCTCCGACGCGCTCTCGCTGCAAGACGATTCTCAAACGAATGATCCGAAACGATGACGCCTTTACCTTCAATGGCAATCTTTCCCATCGCGGTGGGACATAACTCCAACCATTCTTGCCCCAGGTCTTGTGCCTGCTACGCCTCGAGGGTCTACTTGACTCGCAAGACAAAATAGTCCAGGCCTGCTGATCTTGGAGGATACTCTCCCGCGACAAGGAACGACCAACCAGTCAACGTCATGAGCTCCCCAAGAAACCGACCGACCAACTCGGCGACCAACACTGTCTCAATGCTTAAACGAGCGACCACGGCTAGCGTCGTAGTTTTGAAACAACAACTCTCCCCTTCCAGGTTCTCGACGATGCATTCGAGGACTACTCCGAAGAACTCGACCGAACGATCCGTGACGAGCTCGCTGGCCGCATCATGCCGTCAACTTTGAAGGAGGTGTCATAGCATGGCAGACTCTTTGCAATTTAGCAAATAGAACACGTCGCGCAGAACACCGGTAGGGAAGGGTCATACGGCGATGGTACGGCCACAAGACAAAGTCCACCTCTGCAAGGCGGATGAGGTCGGTCTCGAGCGCCCGACAGCTGCGCGGATCTCCTCATGCCTTGGCTCGGTCGCCTGACGCACGACAGCAGCCATGCCGACGAATCCGTACCAACCCGGAACCAGGCTTTGGCGAATAGAGTTGACGTTGAGCTTCGTTCCAGAAGGTAAGGGAGTAAAAACCGAGCGTACAGAGTGGACGTCGGATGAACTCTTGGCAAAACTTCAAGACTGAAGAGGCACTGAGCGAGCGAACTGTCTAAGAGCGCAACGTAGAACCATCAAAGGTGAGTCGGCAATGGTACAAGTCGCGATGGGGTTTTTGTCGTCGACTGGCACATGAATATGAGGCCCTGGAGCCTTGAATGTATGCAATGTTGCAATAGCAGATCTTCAGTGCTCTGATGCCTGGGCAGGATTCACTTGAGGCTGTCTCCCGGCGAATTATGCTTGATTGTGCGCCAACACGTCTCCACACAACTTTGCCCCAGCCCCGTTATGGTGCAAACATGGGCTGATGATCCTGGTACGAGATCAACTGTGCCACTGAGTGGCAGATTTGCGGATGGATAAGGCTGACTGAGAGAAATACAACTGGTTAAACAGCATGCCAAGGGCGCACGTGCAAGGGCCTGTTTTGGTTAAAAAAGACATCTCTCCATGCCAGCTGGAGTCGCTAAATTAACGTTGGATCCATCCATCAGTCATGGCCGAGTCAAACGAGTCGTCTCAGTTTCTTCTCCAGCCTCTCGCCTCGATGACAACGCCTCGACGATCTCACAATGGCAACCATGATAGCGACGACAATACTCGTAATCCGGCCTACGATACAGACGAGACACATGGAGATGTTTCCTTCGTGACAACCGGAATTAGCGGGAATGACAGCCATAGTCCTAGCCACAGCCGCAGCCACAGCACTGAACCATCTCCCAAAGCCACTGGCCTGCTCATCCGAGACACGGCCACCAAGAAGGTCGACGAGTCATCTTCACAGCGCCGTCAACGAACAGGAAACATATTCTTAATATGGAGCCTAGAGCTGGCCCTCCTGCTACTGGCCGCTGGGCTATTGGCCTCCATCTACGGCATCCTAAGCGCGTATAGCGACGATGAAGTGCCCAACTGGGATGGCAACAATAACGGTACTGGCGGCGCAGGCATCACGCTCAACGCCCTCGTCGCCATTATTGCCACCATCTTCCGTGCCATCCTGGCATTTGTTGCGCTACAAGTGCTGGCCCAGTTGAAATGGGACTGGGTATCAGCACGCTTCAGGCCGATGGGCGACGTGCAGCGCTTCGACGATGCTTCACGCGGCGCTTGGGGATCACTGGAACTGCTACCGCTCGTGGCTCTACACCAACCGCTGGCCGTGGTCGCCGTCATCGTAGTTGTCGTGTCTCTGGCCGTCGGACCCATCACGCAGCAGACAATGCAAACCTACTATTGCGCCCGCGTCGTTGAGGGACGCCCTGCTGCCATTTCTGTGGCGAACCGCATCGACGAGTCTCTCTACTTTAAGGAACGCCCATCCGCGTTCGCCCTCCACGTTGGCCTGCAGTCGGCCATGCAAGACTCCATCGTGAACCCGTCGAATGACTCCAACGTTGCTGCACTCTTCACCTGCCCCTCCGGTAACTGCACCTTTACCACCTACGCCGACCACCCTAGACAACCCGACGATGACAAGGTATCTCACGCTAGCCTAGGCATGTGCAGCCGCTGTGAAGATGTCTCGGAGCTGGTCGGGAGAGTTGTCTACGTGCCTCGACCGAAAACTGAGCAGATCACTGTCAACCTACTTGTATCAAGCGGCTCTCCCTCGGGCAACGAAACAAACCGGCTCGAAATTAAGACAGGTATACCTTCCACCACAGGCACTCGATACCTAAGTGCTGGTCTCACGGGCAATCTTACTTGGGCACGCAAGGCGGTGCCTCGCGAGTTTGTCAATACAGCTCGCTGGTCGGCCGCGAACTTCACCATCCTCGCCTTCTCACAAGAGCACTGCAAGACCTTGGACAACGGCACTGTCTCGTGCCCTCTAAGTACAAGCAATAGTTCGGATGCCACAGCCTGGGGCCAGCCGACAGATTACATTGCCGCCACTTGTATCATGTACCCATGTGTCAAGCACTACGCGGGACAGGTCAAAAATGGTGTCCTCGAAGAGAGAGTTATCAAAAACACACCGCTCCGTCTGCAAAAACCTGAGTCGCTCTGGGATGGTGCCGAGACTCTCCCTCAGACGTTTATGCGAGGCGTTCAGACACCGTGCCTGGTCAATGGAACACTCTACACCTCGTCGAATATGACATCTGCTTCTGAGAAGCTGCCTTCCTCTGCCAGAGAAACCGTGTCGGTACTTTCCAAAGATTGGGCTAGCGAGGACCTTGACGCTCCATCCGAGTACACAAATGTTACGGCGCCTCAGGAGTGCGTGGCATCGCTCTGGCCGGCCTTTGTCATGGCCTTTCAGCGAGAGTTATCAGGCACCTTTGATGCTTACTGCAGGCCACAAGGATTCCAAACAGAATACGTCGCTTGCTTCGGTAACAATGGCGGAAACTCGTTGGCCATGTCCGCTATTTTGCGCCCTCGCATCACCAACCTTGATTCGATACGAGAAAACATCGACTCGATGGCCATGAGAATCACTACCGAAATGCGACGGGCTGGCTGGGGCCCACGCGCAATGGCCGGCACAGCCGCCAAGGGCGACGCTTGGGAGAATCGGACGTGTCTTCACGTGGCGTGGGCCTGGTTTTCCCTACCTTTAACTCTGTTGGTGCTGTGCATCGTCATGATTTCTTGGATTATTGTGAGGGAGTTGTTGAGTAAGAATACCGGCGTGGTGTGGAAGGGCTCAGTGTTGCCGTTCTTACTCAAGGACCAGGTTCCCGCGATAGAGGCGATGAACTTGAGGGAGATGGACGTAGCGGCCAAAGGATTAGAGGTGAAGCTGCAGAAGCAAGAGTAGGGAGTCCATGTTGTTAGTAGAGTAAGAAATAGACATGTCCGTGCAATAACATGATTCGACATTTGCAACCAGGAGGGCTCGTTGATATGAGTCAACATGATGGCCATGCTCCAGTCTTCACGGCGTGTTTATTTACCCTTTGATCAGGCAAGTATGGTATACGGGCTCTGCAGCAAAACCAAGTTTCTGGGGTGGGTTCAAGAAGCCGGATGATGAGCATGCGGTCGAATTCGGCCGAATCCATCACGGGTGCTTGGTAATAAGGCTCCTCTTACCACTCGCAACTCAATGTACCTATTCCACCTACGTTTCCGGTTCAGGTTAGCTTTGCGCAAAGTACCCACGACTTCGTTAACGACTGCATGAGTGAATGAAGCTGCAACTATCATGTCACGAGGTATGTGTCTTATCACCTGAGGACTGTTGCCTTTAGTTGACGCATGAGATTGTAACACATATCCACTTGATCAAATTTCATCACGCGGCATGCTCTTGACACGTACGAGTTCAATTGCAGGGGTTTAGATATCGAGATGCTGTTGTAGGGACCCCAACCAGCTGATAAACTTGGAACCCCAGCAGTCCATGATGTTATACATTAAACCGCTTTGACACTAATCTCCACATCGGTCATTAAAGGAAGGCAGCCGACAAGGGTATGCTACGACTTATTAGGAAATCATTGCGCAGCCCCATGCTCAACCGTCTCTCCAGCCATCCTTGCTCTTCACGGAGACACCGGGGCTTCACAAATGTCGATCAATGACAAATGCACGGAAAAGAAGAGATTTATCGAGCTTTGAAATTAATTGGATACTGAAAGTGCTGGCTCTACTTGGGGGACGCGAGGTGTGAGTGAGTATATAAGTCTTGCCATTGGCAGCATTGGCAGCCAATACGCACCACGCTTGTGCCTTGTCCACCATTTGTGATTTTTTCTTCCAATATGCCTAACTTCCTGGTGACGGGAGCGTCGCGCGGTCTGGGGGTAAGTTCGTAAAAGGGGCTGTCAAATGTATCCAGCTGACATGTGCCCAACCACAGTTCGCCTTTCTCAAGGAGCTCTCGGCGGATCGTGAGAATCTTGTTATAGGACTTGTGCGCAATAAGCCATCTACCGAGAGAAAGATTGCGGAAGAGCTTGGCTCTCCGGACAATGTTCGCATTGTCGAAGCTGACATGACCGACTATGATGCCCTCAAGGTAAGGCATTTGCCGAGTATATAATACTCAGCTAACAATAGTCTCAGGAGTCTGTCCAAGAGGTCTCGAAACTCACTTCTGGCGTGCTCGATTACATTATCGCAAATGCAGGCCTCATCCCTTCCTGGTCGGCGTGGGACGGTGTCGATGTTCTGTAAGTGGCATGGTTCATGTTCATCCAAGTACGAGGCGAGACTAACATGCACAATGAAGAGCGCAAAGTCCGGACCTTCTCGAAAAGGATATAAATGACTCAGTCAAAGTCAACGTGATTGGGAATGTCCATCTTTTCAACCTTTACATACCTCTTATCCTTAAAGGTCAAGCCAAGAAGGTGATTGCCATCTCCTCGGGCATGTCGGATGTCGAGTTCATCCGCCAATTCGAAATCGAGCCTGCAGCTCCTTATGCTGTCAGTAAAGCGGGAGTCAATGTCGTAGTAGCAAAGTTTGCAGCTCGCTACGCAAAGGACGGCGTGCTGTTCATGAGCATCTGTCCCGGCAACGTGAACACTGGCTTTGAAGGGGAGAGTACGGATGGTCCAACCCAGCAGCTGCGTATATCGATGCTAATAGTGCTTAGTGACTGAAGAGAAGACGCAGAAGGCGCTTCATCTGGCGAGCAAGTTTGTGAAATATGCCCCCAACTTCCGTGGTCCAAGTTCGCCAGAGGATTCTGTCAAAGCGGTCCTAGGGGTCATGTTTGAGGCTTCGCTGGAGAAAGGAAGCAGTGGATCTTTTGTTTCTCGTTATGGAAACAAGCAGTGGATGTAGACTTGCTGATAGAGCCTCTTTAATTGAGTCAATCTTTGCGGACTGAGAAAGACACATTGTGCTATGGATATCGTGATGGCCCAAGCCAAGGTGGGAAGCGAAGTGAACTGTGTACTGTGAATGACGCTTCTTACTAGCTAAAGAGTGCCTCTGCGGACGAAGGTATCGAACAAGATACTCTAAGATCAGCGTTGAAACAGGCTTGCGTAACTTTCAGAACGAAGAGAAGAGCCACTCGGTCCTGGTTGAGTCAGATGCAACGTTAATTCTGCGCCCTTAGACCCATCAATGCCTCATTCTGAACGCGTAACAATTCCCTATTACGAACTAGCCGCCCTATTGCCTCAATCGACCGAGATCAGATTACCGATATCCCAATCAGGGTAGCGTTGCGCGGTTGAGATAGGTTTGTGGGAATCGTCGTGAACTTAGTAATATCATTATGTCAGTTAGCTAGTCATACTAAAAGGCTTATGATTATTAATTCTATTAATATTCGACCGTTACGTTCGGACGAAAGTTCGCAGTTGATATAAAGTTAGAACAACTGACAACTACGTACAACCTGGCTCATCACGGATACCGCACTTTGTCGTGGCATCATGGCCTCCCCTAAGCCCTACGAAATCACCGTACTCGGCGCAACCGGATGGACAGCTACTATTTGTGCCGAACACATCACCAAGACCTTCCCAACAACCACGAGATGGTGTATTGCTGGTCGGTCAGCCGACAAGCTCGAACGTCTTCGACAGAGTTTAAAGGTTATCAACCCAGACCGACTTGAACCAGCAATTCATATCGTTCCCCAACTTGACGCCAAGAGCCTCGACCCACTCATCTGCAACACCAAAGTTCTCATCAACGGCATTGGACCCTATCACCGATATGGAACCCCTGTGGTTGAGTCCTGCGCTCGGAACGGCACCCATTATGTCGACTTCAGCACCGAAACAGCATGGATTGCTGACATGGTTCATGCCTACCACGATCTGGCGGAAAAGTCAGGGGCCATTATTATCCCGGCCATCTCAGCCTCGAGCTCGCCGTCCGATCTGGTAGCATGGCTCCTCGTGACCCATCTTCATGACCATGGACTTCCAGTGCCATCTGAAGTCGTGTGTTCGGGAAAACTCAACATGCTAAGAATGCCGGGCGGATCGCTTCACACTGTTCTTGACGTGGCCGAGTACTATGGTGTCGGCGGATGGCTGAATGGCGACTCGCGGATTTTGTCTCCAGGCTCGAAAATTCCTAAAACACCATCGGTTGGTCTGCTTGGTCATCGGTATGATACAGTCTTGGGCCACCTTGGGACGTCATTTGTTGCGTGGGGGAACCAATCAGTTGTCCAGCGCTCAGCCAGTTTCGGCCCTCAAACCTATGGAAAAGATTTCATCTTTCGAGAGTACATTCCAACTTCGGGTCTCTTCTCTGCAGCCATGGTCCACATTGTTACCAAGCTCGGTATCCTCCTCCTCTGTATTCCCTGGTTCAGATCATTTGTTCGTGCAATGGCGTTTGATCCAGGGTCTGGCCCAGACAGGGAAGAAAGCAGGAGCATCGAAAGTGCCGAGTGGAAGGCCACGGCGTACGTCAAAGGCAGCAAGAGGCCTGTGGCTATGGCTGAGTTCAGATACAAAGGCTCGCTGGTTGATATGGCTTCAATTCTAGCCGTTGAAGCCGCAGCGACGATTGGGGATGATGCATCACTTACCGCTGGCTTAAGGACGCCCTCCATTCTGGGTTTGCGGTTCGTTGACCGGCTGAAGAAGGTAGGGTTCACTTTGAGTGCACATGGAGTGTGCAGCACTCCATCGTGAACCACTAAACACTGGCATCTATTGGAAAGAAAATACATAACACGTCCGTCATGGTTGTACTTATACTCACGATCGGGCACCGAGCTGTCAGTGCTCACAGATTAAAGCCCCTGTCTAGCTACCAGTCTCGGCTATACCTTGACACTCGTCTGTCCCGTCGGTAACAATCACCCATTTGTTGAAATACCTCATATTCCCGCGAGAGTGTGCGAATCTTTTCAAAACCCACCCCTTTTCTGTTCATGTCGGCGAAATTGAACCCCCATGAATCCTCCTCGTGTGCAAAAGTCTTTGCCATTCTCAGCCACCGCAAACCAGATCCAGTGCTACAGCCGGGCTTGTCACACCAGAGCACACCTTTGGTGTCGTCGCAAAGGACAGGGTTTCTGTTCCCTTCGTAGTCAAGGTTTGAGAGCCAGCCAATGCTCAAGGGACTTTCGTTGAGCCAACCCATTTCCATGTGGAGAGCTATGTAGCTCCGACGGACAGTTTTTGTATCAATCTCGTATCTCCAGTTATACCGCGCGCCGCATTCCCGGCAGACGAACTCATGATGGTCCAAAGGCCAGATGTCGGGCGCCCTGATAAGTCGCGGGGAAATCATCCCAGGGACCGGAAAACAAGAGCAATCGTCCGACTGGAGGCTATTCAGAAGCTGTGGTATTTGAGATGAAATGTGCTTGCAAAGTTGTTTGGAGTCCTTGAGTTGGGCTGCGAGGCGTTGTCGAAGACTGTCCATGTCGACACGCCAGCGGTGGTCCAGGTGCAACAAGAGAATGGCTTTTGTGACAATAACATGGGCTGAGGATCGAGTTGCCAGCGAGTAAATTTTTGGATGAAAACTCCAGGCTCTGATATGACTGGCGCGATCGTCAAAATTCAGAGGCAAATGTGTAATGTCCTTGCAGACAATGTTTTTTGGCAGCAAGCTTTCGGGGTTTCCTCGCGAATGCTCTCCCGAGAGGGTTCGATGAGGGCAGAGGGAGAACTGACCAAGGAGTCCGAGGCATTTTCTATCGCGTTCCTTTCCTGGGGGAAAGAAGAGGGCCGGGTGGTTCACACGGCAGCCGTGACAGAAGATAGGGGCGTAAAGTGACCTCATCCGGCGAGCTAATTCACCTGTGTCCGCAAGGCGAGTGCAAGTGTCACAGAGAGATCTGCGCAGTAGCATGTCCCTGATTTCCAGACGCTGGTCAAAGCCTGCTCGGGTCATGCAAAAGCTCACCCCTTCGGATTGGAGAAACTCTAGCCTGAAGTCCTCAAGTGTGTGATCCTCTGCCAGATGACGAAGTCGGCGACAAGTTTGGCGGAGCATGTAGAGAGAGCTGAGTGGGAGACACTTCAAAACTTCCAATAAGAGCTCGTTTGGTAACTGTGTCAGGGCTGATGCTATCTTGGCGTGGATGACGGGGCCTGGGGAGAAGCGCGAGGTAGGTTCCTGACATTGGTTCTCTGCCTCGAAGAACGAGACGTGCGGGCCTGAAAGACGAGGGACCCGAACAGACGAGCAAGCCAACTAGGCGAGTGGTGGACGACTATACGCCATGGGCGTTTAGGTGTGGAATTGTCTCCCATGCCGGTTATTCGTGGTAGTCGACTTGGTAGTAACAGTAGGTAGAAAGAGACGAAAACTATCAATTTGCCGTGAGACCGAAAAAGAAAAAGAAAAAGAGCGGACAGGGGGGGTTTATCTCACAAGAGGCTGTTGTACGGACACGCAGGGACGCAGGCTTTAAGGTTAGTCTGCAAGAAATCAGGTGGCCTTCCGATATGACTTTTCATATGCATAAAGTTTCTTTTCCTCCATGGCCCACCTGATAGTTAGTGATGAGAGGTTGATTGCTATAGGGTTCTAAGAAAAAGAAACGAGTAGCCGACTTACCGGTAGCAGGATTGGTTCTCTCGTGGCGGATCTTCTTTGGCCCAGGTCCTGGCCCAAAAGGGTCGGGGGAATCCAGGTCGTTTCGCCTCGGAGGGTAGAGGAGTATGGTTCCATGCCTAGGTAACTCTTACAGTACTCCAAGGTACCCCGAGCAAAGGGAGAAAGGGTGTTCTTTGACAGACTTGAGGAACATCTACCCTAGAGATAGAGTCATTAGTCACGTGGCTCAGATAATAAGCACGTGCTCGATGTTGAACGATTCACGTTCACGGTGCTTATCAATCGGTTCCTTCTTAGTCTCATCTGAACGTCAAGGGGCGACCAAGAAAGCCCGTGTTCTGGACTTCCGATACTATCACCACTTGTAATATTATATACTCGTGTCAGATATGGTCAACAACGGGGTTTCTCGAGGCTGTGAAACATGCAAGAAGCGCCGCAAAAAGGTTCGTTCGTTTGGCGTGAACTCGAGTACGTGTGACATACTGATAAGACAAACCCAGTGTGACGAGACCCGTCCTGTAAGGAATTTCTTGGGAATTAGGAGAGTATGACTTATCAACTGCTTCATGAACAGTCTTGCAAACGTTGCCTCAAATCCCGTCGAGCATGCCCAGGTTATAAGGACGATGGGATGCTCGTATTCCGATATTATCAGCCCGTTGACAACCCGAGTGCATTACAACTTAACAGATGGTCTCCTACAACAGAAATACTACTCGAAGGGGTTGCACTCGACATCTTTCTCGATAGCTTCGTCGTTCAATCTCACGACAGGCGACATTCACGAGGCTTTCTAGACGGGATGCATTCCCTATTCGCCAATGCCGCTCCCACTTGTACCCTTATCTCTGCAGCAAAGGCCATTGTTCTTGCGTCGATAGCTAACCGTATTAGACGACATAGTCTACTGGCGACTGCGCAAAGGTTGTACGGGCAGCTTCTGGTAGACTTTACTATGTCTTTGTCTGGAGAAAAGGCACACATCCCTTTTGAACATTTTCTCACCGCCGTATTGCTGGGGCTATACGAGGTGAGCTTTGAATAGTTCAAGATTGCTATCATCTCTCTAACCCCTGGCAGATGATCATGAGTAGCAATGCTTCGCCTGCCAAGTATCTGGTCCATATACAGGGCATCCACTCAATTCTTCAAAAAGGAATCCATCTCCTACACCAAAAATCCGCCGCCCAACTTTACCTTCCCGGAGCAGGTCTGATCTTGAAGCAAGCAGGGGTGAGTACTGTATTTACTTCACAGCAAAGACTGCTTCCCTAATCTTCACCAGATCTCTGACGAGCCCGGGCGTGGTGTATTTTCGCCGCCACTCAATGACGAGCCACGCCGTTCCCTAGATCAGATCATTATCAAGATGTCGCCGCTTACGGCTCGTGCTGAACAGCTTCTTGCCAACCCCTACGCATCGATAAAAGACCTTGTTGGGTTACAGCGAGATTTGCTTGAGCTAGAAGACGAGATTGTGCATTGGGAAAATGATCGCCCATCCTCATGGGCTCCTGAAATTGTTGGCCACGTCTCAGATGAAACCACAGAGGATTCTTCATATCGCTGCTCAGGGCCCGTGTATAAGTACTTGGACCGTAAGATTCATGATGCTCAGCCCTTTGAGTTTCTAGCTAACTTGGGGAGTAGAATACGTTGCTGCTGCCTGGACCTCTTGGAGGTCAATATGCATCCTCTATCTTGATCATCTTAGTCGTCTTGCTCAGGCTCTTGGGCAGCAGGTTATTGGTCACCATCGTGCCAAGGTCCATCATTTAACCGCTGAAGTCAAAGCGTCCATTCCGTACCATCTCTCCAGAGACGTTGGAATGTACGTTCAGCGCCCTGATGCCAAGACTGCATCAAACAATCCGCAACGGATAGTCGGTGGGCTCTTACTGCTCCATCCCCTATACGTCATCGCAAGGTGTACGACAGTTGCGGCGGCCGATAGAGAGTACTTTGCCAAGACTCTCAGATGGATTGGCTCAGAGATGGGGATAAGTCAGGCTCTTGTCCTGGCCGATTACCTGCAGCCTGATATGCAGACTCCGGCAGTATCTTTCATGGACGTACTTGAGGGACATTTTCTGATTTCAGCTAGTATGATGCTGGAACCAAGTTAGCAAGCATCAATGTTAGTCCCAACGTGTCAAACTTTGGCTAGATTCGCAAATGAGGGTGAATGTGACACGTCCTAGCATGACTGCTGTCCGCCATTGAGTTCAGGTAGCTTGTTGACATCCTATGAAATGGCCACCTGCAACCACTCCAACTACAGAATCGATGTCAGGCGGAGCATTCCTGGGCTCGCTACGTGATCATGTCCGTCACGATCAGTACTGAGACTAACGTCCTCCCAATCGTTTGCAAGCTCCAGCTGCTCTTTGCACTTCTGCTGTATCAGGCGAAGTGCATCACACCCAAGAATGACTCTCAATGGCCTCGGCTTTCCAGCACACACACCTTCGCCTTTGACACAGTCAACAATGCGTTCCGATAGTTTGCTGATATCACCCGGAACATTGGGCACAATCTCAGACGCGAACACCCCCATCGTCTCATTAAAGAGAGGCTGGTATGCCTCGATCGATGGCTGGTACTTTCCGAAGCCTTCTACTGAGCCCTCCCGTGCTGCTCCAAGTTGAGATGGGAAACCGCCAGGCTCAAATATCATGCAGTTGATGTTGAAAGATTTCACTTCCTTGGCAAGACCCTCAACAAAGATGTCAAGAGCAGCCTTGGACGCAGCGTAATGCGAGAGAAATGGAAGCGGGCCCCAGCCCACACCAGCACCGGTAAATGCGAGAGTACCGCTTCGCTGGGATCGGAAATATGGGAGAATGGCCTGAGACACATGCAGTGTTCCAAACAGGTTCACATCAAAGATGCTCCGAACAAACTCGTCGCTGTAGGTTATCTTATTAGATTAATTAATCAAGAATAGGATCCAGGTTGGAGTGCTCACGTAGCCTCTTCGATGCTCTTGGGCGCCGACACTCCAGCGTTGTTCAGAAGAACATCGATATGTCCCCAAACTTGCCAAGCCTTTTCGACTTGGGCATCGATTTGGTCTCTTGGGGCGGTGACATCAAGCTCAATGACAGCAACATTGTCTGACTTGAGGTGGCCGAGGCGTTCATCTGCGTTACGACCTGTTGCGATGACACGATCACCTCGGGCTGTGAGGTGCTGTACGATGGCTGCACCGAGCCCAGAGGTTGTAGCCGTCACTAACCAGATGAGTTGCGGCATGGTGTACAGGTGTGTTGGTGAGGGGAGGGCGAAGTGAATGGAAGAAAGAGGATGGGTCAAGATGAGACTATTATATAGACCGATAGATACCTTGGTGTTAGCCACGGCGATGTAAGGGTCAATGTCCGGGACATTGGTCGCCCGTCTGCAAGATCCTGTTAACTCCGAACTTGATATTATCTAGAGCGTAGTGATTGGGTCGACAGTTGGCCCCAGTTGTGTTTGCGCAAAGCTAACTGGTTTGGGATTTCGGAACCACAGCACTAACTTGGTGCTGATATCATCTCCTGCATAAGAGCCTGGTCTCCTGCCTGCTTTTGCCAGCATAGGATGTATGCCCCCTTTCTAGTAAGATGACGTGGGCATCACCACTCGTTGATCGCGAGGGATAGTTGCTCCTCTCCTACTGCCCGGCTAAGTTGATCCCAGGAGAGGGGCCAAAGACATGCCTTCCAGTGCCTTGACTATTCAGATGACTGCATATGCATCTCCTACAGTGGCATTTAATGATGCTGCCTACGGCTTCAAGATTATTAATCTGGAGAGACCATCACCATAATTTAGTAGCAGTACCAACCCAAATCAATTTTTGCCAAGTTTTCAGGCTTATTAACTAAAGAAATCACAAAGAGAATATTATAGCGACTACTTAAAAGACTGTGAGCGCCAAAAAGGCCATCCCATCCTTGGATAAAACACGAATCCAGGCTACCTGAGTGCAATGGTTCCAGATGGGTTGAGCTGCCAGGTTTGGTGTCTATCGTGCCATGGCTCATCCGCCGCCGCCGCCCTCGCCTTCCGCTCTATGTCTTCCTTCTTGTCCGTGGGTTCAGCGTCGAGCACAAAGTTTGGTGGCATCTCGCGCATCTCGGCAACGTCACCTTCCTGGTGCTTGGGTCTCAAGCATGGCTCATTATCGCCATGGTTGTTCTTGGGAAAGTAGTCGTCAACTTCCTTCAGTCGTCTCCTGAGAGAGCTGTGAAGAATTGCTTTTCGCGGGATGTCGCGGTACGCGCCCTTGTTGGGCCATGAACGACAATGCTCCCATCCCTTATCTTCTTCCTTCGGGGCAAAGTCATTCAGTTCCCAGCGTGGGATGAACGGCATGATCTCTAGAGTCTTGTTAGCGGTTGTGATGACATCAGGATTGCAGGCTTGCTCACCCATGAACTTCCACATCATCACCTTGAACAGGGCGGTTCCGCGGCCGAAAGACAAGCAATCGTGCATGAACCCCTGGACCACCAGATCCGTTACCTTCTCTTTATTGTCCATCAAGTCTTTGAACGTCTTCAGGCTAGCGGGACACCAGTGAACCGCAGACTTCTTATCCCTCTTGCCCACGAGGTCGACCTCGCGGATCATCCACTCCAGCGCCATGTCGCTCATCTGCAAGCGCGAGTCGTCAAGTGGCTCTTCCTGGCTCTTGGGCCTGGCAGTCGTCCAGTAATACTTGAGCTTTTGCCAATAATTCATGTCCTTGAGTTTCGGCAAGTCGAGGGCCGGCCACCCACCGCCAATGTCGCCGTGGTTACCGGGGAACCACACTTCCTGGATATCCTCGACCTTGTGTTTCTTGTCCTTGTCATGTTGGTGATGGCTATATCGAATGTCCTGAGCAAGGAGAGCCGGCTTGAACTTGACACGTCGCTCGTCGACGGCGACAGCATGGCGGACATGTTGAGCTGTACCAGCGACTTCAACCGGTGCTGGAGCACTCCTCTCGACCACGGCAACTGAGTTGACGCAGTCCCACATGCCGAGGAAGAAGACCTTGATGTTCCTGTGCTTGGAAATATCGCTAGCCTTTCCAGCATTTCGGCAAAAGGTTTGGCTGAAGGCTTTGATCTCCTTGATTGCAGCTTCAGTCTCCTTGCTCCTCTCGACACTCGCATCACTGGCCAGCAAATGGTCGATGTCGTCATCATCCTCATCCTCGCTGCCGACTCCGTTGGGAGTTCCATTGGTAGCACCATTGGTGGCCCCGTTAGCATTCTCGCGGTGCTCATCATCAGTCTCATCGCAGTCCTTTCCATTGGTGAAGACCTTGCTCTGCTTCTGCTTTTGCGCAGTGACACGGTCGTCACTCTCGCACTTGAGAGCACGCTGATACAGGCGATATGCAAAGGGAACCATCTCCTCGTTACCCTTGCAAAGCAGGCCAACCTTGTTGACCATGCGAGCGAGGAACTTGGCTGTGAAGGCACCACGGCTGAAGCCAAAGATGTAAATCCTGGCATCCTTGATTGATAATCATGTCAGTGTTAGGCATCAAGTAGAAGGGGAATGACTGACGGTCTCGTAGTATCGCATCAGGAAGCGATAACCAGCAATGACGTGGGCGTCAAAGGTTGTTCCAAAGCCCTGGTCAATGGTCTTGGAGAATGAACTACGCATCTCACCAAGATAGGTCTTGTTCACAGATGACTCATTGACGTCGTAGGTACCAATACCGGCTACATGATAATTAACAGGGTTCTGGTCAGACAGACAGCAAGCATACTCTGATAGTAGTGGAATTGGTTGGGATGGTTGCGGTCAAGCTTGCGGAGGATCTTGACCACGTTGGTATCGGCGTTGGTACCGCTGAAGGTGTTGCCGGTGCCATCGAAGCAAAGAATAAGCTTCTTGAATTCGTCATCACTGGCAGCAGCCTCTAGCAGGGACTCGGCGTTTGTCATGTTGTCAATCGATGGTCAAGTGAGGGCCTTGCTTGGTGTCTCTTGCAGTCAAACGAGGAAGATATGTAGGTGTTTGCTGGGGATGCCAGGTTCTTTATATACACAGCGGCGGCATTGCATAAACTACGAACGTTTCCATCGTTGCCAGGCGATAAACAAGACCTGCAACTGGGCTTGATCCAATAGTGAGGAGACGATTAGACAGTTGGGATCTAGAACTTGCGTGGCTTCCCATCAGCTAGCCACCCCGAAGCTCACAGAAACCTTACCAATTCGCGGGGAAGCCCTCAAGCTCAGACCAGAAGGCCCTGTCAAACTACTACGTGCCGAGCCGCGCGTGAGTTCCAAGCAAATAGACATGTGGGCTAGTAATTAATTATTGGCACATGTCTTAGACGTCAGCAAGCCACTTTGGCCGGGGAACTCGCTCCTTGCCGCCTGCTGAAATACCAAGACGCCACTATCTCCGAGACAAGAAGTGCCGTGCTGAGGCCTCGAACTGGCGGGCCTGGAGGCTAGAACAGCCACAATGCTGATCTTTGTGAATTTGCACTGAGGCTGAAGAATTGTGTTACCCTTGGCTGCCGCTTTGGGCACGCTTCCCGGGCCAGAACGGCATTTACGAAGCTGGATCTGACCGTCAGCAGCCATGCACCGGACACTTTGCCCCTTTTGAAGAAATGTGTGATAGTGGCTGATGAGCCATGAGACAAGGTGAAGGTCTGTGTTCTTTAGGACGCCACTGTTGTCTCGATGCGTTTGAGGGTTTCCCCGCATGGGTGAACGAGAGGCGACGGGTTTCTTTTCTCCTTTGCTGACCCATACGCCACTGGGGGGATTCCAATGTGCTACAGTGGCAACGAATGTATGCCAGTCAGTAGCGGACACGAACTGAAGATGATGCCCCAAGCGCTCTTGACTCTAGGGGAGGGGGATTCCCCTAAATTCTAGAGGCTTGCTACTAATATGTTTTGAAAGACAGCCGCTTTGTGTCCTAATCCGCAACGCATATGTCGGCTCAGAGTGAGGATACCCCACCACCTACCATTCGCTCTAGGGCTATTCTGAAAGCTTCACGTAGATGAAATGGCTCTCTCTAAGCGTTTTTAGCTAACAGGAAAGCTATACAGAGATGAGCGGCACATAAAATCCAACGATTTCGCCATAAGCGAGGTGCGATGCCTGTCTCTTCTTTGTGGTTGCAGTGGGCTCTACAATCACTATATCAAACAACTCAGACTAAGAGAAAGCATCCTACTGCGTATATCCAAGTAAACATGACAATGGCAAAGCTTCAAAAAGGCTGTTCAATGAGCTCCCGCAGGGCAACCTCACATCAATCCAGGAAACTCGCCTGGACTGCTCCCGAGACCATACACCTTGGTTCTTATGGGAAATTCCGGGTGTATCGAGAAGAATGCAAATCAACCGTGTCAAGCTCCGTTGCTCCAACCCTTTTGAGACGTTTCACCGTGTCAAGACTGTCTACATAGATACTATTATGTAAATTGTCGATATGTACATTGATTAGTATAACAACAAAGCCACGTGATCATCTGAAGGAAAAGGAGTCTAGATTCAATGACGATGATCCAATATATGGCGCTGAGAACAGGGAGAAAATGCAGTCTTTTTTCGGGACACAATACGGAGTTGAAAGTAGCCTACCAGTCCAGTACAAGGACAGGCGGCTCTAAATGAATCAAGCCGAGCCCCTAAGTTCAGGGCACTCATTTCCACAGTTTACTGCCGAGGTAAAATTTTCAGCGCTGAAAGCCATGGATTCCAGGGGTCGGGCAGCGGGAGATTACCTGCCTAGGATGCGCATCCTGGTGGCACAGCTCGGACAGGAACCCCTACACCCTGCATCACTGGAGCCTGATCTCTCTTCTCTTCTCTGTTGGTTGCGCATTGATGATTAAACCTCGTATGCACACGCGAGATGAACAAGGCCAGAAGGCGCCTTGTGCGCGGGAGTGCTCTTCAGATCTTGGCAACCCAACAGTGAATCACGGCAAAACACCACTCAACGCTCTTCAAAACTGTCTGATCTCACGTAAGTAGGTAAGTTCTGAAACACTCAAGAAGCTATTCATGGGACAAAGAACTTCAACTATGGAACAAAACAGGCTCATGCATTCTTCAACAAAGGAAAATTGAGAGGTAACTGGTTCGGATAGAGAACAAACAAGGTCATGTGCTTTTTCATAGAATGATCAGAAACAAGCTTGAACTGCTCACCCATCAGGCCAGCATCGCGACTGCCTATATATCTTGCCTACATCTCTCTTCCTCGTGATATCTCCATCAGTGCTATCCACACTTGACCTTCCTTGAGCTCACCACCTCGTCTTTCTTTGAGCATCCATCAACAGCAACAAACATACCGACAACCTCGAGTACGGAGACATGTCAACCATGGATTTTGCAACCGAAAAGTATGCTTGGCCTGCTGAAAAGACGTGCCTCAAAGTTCGATTCCTTGGTGGAAGCTCATGGGAGAGGAAGACGGTGGAGCACTATGTCAACAAGTACTACCACGAAGTGCCGATGCGCATGAGGTTTGAGTTTCTTAATGACGAAGCCTCTGATACTTCCGATATCCGCATCCGATTTGGTCACAAGAATCGGGCTCGAGTTGGCCGCAACGCCCAAAAGTACCCTGATCTGCACACCATAGAGTTGAACCTCAACCCACCCAGCCATCTCAGCAGGGATGAGCAGCAAGACAGACGACGACGCTCCATCTTGCACATGTTTGGCCATGCTTTAGGTATTCAGCTCGGATATAACCATTCAGGCAAGTCTGAGACCGCGTCTTCACAGTCAGACGATTTCTGGAGCACCCTGAGCGACATGACCAACGACATTGATCAACGCTCTGTCATGCACTGCCAGGTCGGTGAGTGCAATACCTCGGATGGGGAAGTGACTGGACCGCTCAATACGAGACTTTCAGACGGCGACATGAAGCTTCTCGTCACCATGTACCCGAAGCCCGAGCCGAAGAAGCCCGCAAAGGCCCCAGCAAAGCCATCAAGGCCACCAGCAAAGCCGGCAACGAAGTCGGCAGCGGCAAAGTCGTCAAGGTCGCATCAGAAGCCAAGGGGTGAGCCTACTCCCGCCCCAATGACAAGCGTTGCAGGATGCGATCCCTCCAAAGTCACTATTATCAGTGGTTGCGGTACCTTCAATGTTGACGGCGGAGGATATGTCACCCTCTCCGGTTGTGGAAGCGTCCATGTCCACGGCAACAGCCATGTGACGCTCTCTGGGTGTGGGAATGTCTGGGTGGACGGGAATGGTTATGCAGAGATCTCGGGTGTTGGAAAGGTGTGCTTCAGTGGCACGGGCACAGGTATGGTGACAGGCATTGGCGAGATCTGCTCCCATGTTAGCATGAAGAAGTAGGCTCGGCGGGTATCTTTAGCCGTCTTGTTGGTCAAGCCGTCACTTGGAATCGCTGGTGATGATCTTACGAAGAGATGATGATGACTTGGCAGTACTAGTTATGATTTTACGAAGATATGACAATGATGAATAAATTCCTTAATTTCTATTGTTATCACAAGTCTCCAATACCATGCAGTGAAATAGATTGGTCGTTGAATACGGTGCGTTACAATTCTACATCCTCTGTTAGCTATGATCCAGTTGCATCAATAATTACAAAGGTCATGTTTCCCCGAAGATTGAGGGACAGAATTTGAGGGGGAGGCTTGTCCTAGAGTCCAAAGAACTGGAGTCTGGTAAGCAATTGAGTGAACTGTCAAGCACCAGACTTGGAACTTGACTTGAATAACTACGTCGTGTCCTGATGCCCAACCTTATGATATTATATGAATGCAGTAAAGAGCTCAAAGTTTGTGTCACAACAGACAATACGTGATGCTCATAATTCAGATCATTGATCGACTCCTTGATTACTATACACTGCCTTGACAAACAATCTCGTCATGCCATCTCAATCTCCAGACCAAAAGCGCGTATCTCATTGTGCATAACTGCCGCCCTACGTGAGACGGAGTCATTTCTAGAAATGTTATCTTGTGCCCAGTCAATGTGCACGTTGATACGTACTCCGCCGCAATTCTTGCAAACGCAAGTGTTGTCGCAGGAACAGGCACTCGGCCCGCCACAGTTGCAAGTAGATCCGCAGTCGCACGCCATGGTTGGTTTCTTTGGTGATGAATTGATGAATATGTGAAGAATAGTTGTTCCCCGTGTTTGTGGTGAGATCCAGGGGTCCTCGTCGTTGGCAAATGGTCTCTATATAACCTCGAGAGACTTACGTTCAAGGTTTGTGCTAACTGGCTACCATGACGTAGCTATGACTGCCAAGCTCTCCTTGTTTGGATTGACCACTCACGTTGTCAGCGTCCTCATCATCGATATCAGCTCCCTTTCAGCTTATTCGGCCACACGAATCAATGCCAGAAAGGATGACGTCTCATAACCCAATTTCACTGTTCAGGAATGACGCAGAAATAACTTAGTCATTGCCATTTGGGTCAGAAAGGGAGTGTACTCCGCAGTACGCTGGGGCTGCAATGGGACAAGACAACCAACACTTGAGGGGCCTGGAGACCGGCCCGGTTCCCCGTCCTTGGGTTCGCTTGTGTTTTTGGAAGGCCAATCTTGCGAGCACGACGCAGTTTGGAAGATACAGAACGGAATTGCCGGGCCGGTTTCCAGGCGCCGTCAAGTGCTGTACACAACACTGCATTTTCATCTTCATTTGTCAAAACAAAGCCCATCACAGCACGATATCAGCTACCCTATAACCAACTGACAGTTTCAAACTTGAGAGTGCAACGAGCAAGAGCAAACCCGTAGTCACTGGGTAGGTGACTAAAACAGAAACGTAATTTCATCTCGGACTTCTAACCTGATTTCGTGCCATTTCTCCTCTTTGTTCTATAAATCTCCATTCTTCATTAAGTTTTAATTTGCTCGGCGTTCGGGTTAATTTTGGCGCGAGATAGTTTCCCCGTCGATGGGGCCTGCAACACAACATCACCATAAACATCAACACCAGTGGAGGCATGTTATGTTCGTTCATGACGATAAAGTCAACGGGAAGCATGAGCTGATTTGTCACTAAAGCCCCATATTGTGGCCCTTTGGGCGTTTAATGTGGCAACATTCATCGAGCTGTCCCTCACGAACCCAACGTTTCCAACACTAACAACCTCAATTGTGCTAATGATGGAGGGGATGATTGAGTGATATTGTATGGTGGGTAGAATTAACATGGAACCATGGTAGAGGATATATGAAACACTCGGGGCTACACTGCACGGGATATTAGAAACCGTGAGTGAAGCTTCGGTCTCAATAACTAATCCCGAGTGAGTGAGTTCAGGGAACCAACACATCCGGGTACCAGAAAGCAGACCGACTGAGAAGCACTGGCATGCATGAGGGCCGCTGGAACCGAAGTCTACAGAACGCCAGAAAATCCATCAAGCTGCTCCTGACACATTCAAGTCACCACCAAACTGACTTGAGCCTGTCAACACGCTTTATGGGACGCACCTTGTCAGAGGGGCCTCGTCGCCTGCTAAGTCCTGTCATTGAGGCACTGTTCAAAATTTTGTTAACAGAAGAGGGTCGATATCAGTTGTGTTCATTCTTCAGCTCACTCTGTTTTCATAATCTAACACAACCAGCACATTCGAGAAACACATGGACTTGCACCTCATCTAGAAGATGACGCGTTCTTTGAATGAGTTTCTAGGCAATCGACGTGTCGGGAAACTTTAAATGGACATTTTTAGAAGCAACTCGTATCTTGAAGCAGAGTAAAAAAGAATGCGTAAGCTTCTCGCCGAGTTCCTTAGCCTTGGCTGCCGAGGAGCCGCTTAGAAGAAACCAACGCAGGGACGCTCGTTTCACACATCGTGTTTGAGTCGAGGGGTTGCGGAAGGACAGTTTCCCTGCGCCTCAATCATTACGAGAGTGATGAAGCCATTGGACAGAACGTGGAATTGGCCTGATCTCAGACGGGCTGCAGCCTGGGCTGAAAGGCCTGTGGACCGACGTCCATGCCGCTTTGATTCCATCGTAGCACCGAGTTCTACAGCTGTCATGTCGCTATTACGTAGGATAAGACACTGGTGAGATGCGTCTGATTTTGTTGTTGAAAGATGGGACAATTACTTCGCTCAGCTCTCCATTCTGGGTCGCGCTTTGTCCTGTCACAATGCGTGATATTATCGCGTCTGTGCTTGCTTCGGAAGGATACTGCGCTCTCCGGTGTTATGCGCCCAGCTGCAGCATTGTTGTACAAACAGGTGTGAGAACTGTTGGTTGGGTTTCGTGTTGGACAATCTGCCTCGGTAGAACGGCATCACGGCTAACTAGCTAGGGTGGACCGATGCCTGCAGAGGCTGTGCATTTCTGTAATGATGGGTGGCTCGTATATCTGGTCTAGATCGGTCCCAGTACGGTATGGCCAGTCGCGTCCCTGGAAACGTCAGTTTGGACATCTATCACCAGAAGTGCCTTCTTCCAAATTGATGTTGGTCTGGACACCGACTGTCTAATCAAGGAAGGTGTCAAGCCAACACCGGCCACTCGCGTGCAGACACCAGAGGTGGTCGTCCAATGGCCTCTCGCGAGGGTTGCATCATTCGCCCGGCTTGTGCATACAGTATTTCCTCGGCGGCCTCACGCATGCACCAAGGGCCCTAAGAGGGAACGCCACGGGCACGTGCTCCTGTCTGTTGGGAGCAAGTTGGGGGTAGAACCAACAGAAGAAGGCCACTAGACTAGGCCTTGTCCGACGGATGGGCCCTTGTTCTTGACTCAGGGCCTCGGCCATTAACATTTGTGTTTGTTCGGCTGTTTTTCCGGCACGTTGCCATCCCAGGATAGGGCTGTCAACATGTTTCAGACGCTGATTTTCTTCAATGGTGGGTAAGCTGCCATCGCTCCACCAGCATCTCACTGCAGCAGAGCTGAACTACCGACCGTCTCACAGGAAGAAGCTCAGACTGGATGCCCATCTTGCTCGAAAATATCCCCTCATTCGAGCTCGTGCCGCCCCTTGCAGATCAGGGCTTTGAATGTCACTGAGCCCCGGGGAGAGTCCCTGTTCAGAGGCTTGGCAGAGTCTAGACCCCACGCTGCCCCTGCTAGACAGGCCAGCCTTGACCATTCACGGCTAGATTCCGCTCATGATGCAACCGCCGGTCCAATCAAGCAACGCGTAGTGTCTCGTGTCTTGGGTCCTTAACCGGTTAGCGATTGGGGCTTGCAAGGCCGTCGAGACCCACGGACCCCTTTTCCATCTCATGAGTCGATACGGTAAACGAAAATGGGTCTTTTTTGTGCTTCCTCAGTGGCGCAGCCGTATGACCTGGAACTGCTTGGGCAACACACAGGCTGATGAGCGGTTACGCGAGATCCAATAGGGGGAACTGGGCGAGAGTTCCACTGATGATTCCAATCTGCCCGCCGTTTATGCTTGTAGGGCTCTTTCGGCACGACCAGCCGCGACTGGTTAGGACCCTCAGTGGCGCCTCTCGTTTCATGCTGGCGCACGGCATATTGGCTAGCGGAGTGTTGAGCGGAGAAGCTGCCAAATGAACTGAACCTGGGCCCCCTTAACGCGTGCAGTCAGCCAACAAGCCCCAGGCGATCAGAGCCTCGAACGACCCCTAATGGCTTCTCCAGAAGGGCCTAACGCGGCACCGCCAACGCCTGGCGCGAAACCAGGCTCTGGGGTTGAGAGATATTTATCATGGCCGAGTGCCCAGTCCTCTCTTCTTCCCCTCGTTTTCCGTCCTGGAGATCGATCCCCTCACGCGACCAATCGACTCATCTCGAAGGGTTCCGTCTAGCCAAGATGAATCGAAAACCAGGATGGATCGGGCTTCTTGTCTCACGCGTCGCCAACCGGAGGTTTGTCTTTGCCCTCGCCGTCTTGGCTGTCTGCGGTGCCAAGGGCGCACATCTCCACAACCATCGCTTTTCAGTGGCTCCAAAGCGCATGGTGCTCTTCTTCTTCTCCTTCTTCACTCAAGACATACTACTTCTCCTCCTCATCAGGCTTCTGCTTAGCCACTGGACACCCAGCTCACCGGGCAGGCTACGGATACTCGTTTCGGCTCTTACCACCTTTTTAATATCCTACAATGTTTCACTCGGCCTCGTATCCGTCTCATTTTACCTTGTCGCAGGATCCGAGATTCACTGGCGCAACATCGGCTTTGTTGCTGATCCGGCCGCGAGGACTGTTCTTCTCTCGGGGCTCATGACCTTTACAGTGGTCGTGTCCCTTGCCATTTTTGCGAGCGCGTTGCTTCAAGGTGCCTGCTATGGACTCTTTGGATGGGGAGCTGACATTGTCAACTGGCCATTCGCCTGGGTTGGACGGAAACTGAGTCGCGTTCAAGGTGGCTACCATCAACTTCCTCAACACAACAGTCACCGCTACACCAAGGACAACGACGATGTGAGCACTGGAGGAAACCTCAAATACAGCGAGAAGCCCAAGTCATCATCACTTTCACGACCCCCGCTAAGAACCAAGTGCATCTGGCGCGCCTTGCCGTACATCGTCGTCTCCATTCTCCTCACGGCTCTCTTCATCCTCTCATTCTTGAGACCCAAGGATTCTTCCCTGATCTTCCTCTCATGGACTAGCGGACTCTTGCCCTTTGTCGACTTTGCATCGACATCACCATTCCTGGATGATTTACCATCCTACTATGGAAAAGGTATTCAACGCAGCTGGGACACGCGAACGGCCCTGATCAAGTCATCACCTTGCCCCTGGATGCCAAAGGACACGCCACTTGCCGGTTTCGAGGATTGGTATACCGATGAGACGCACTACAGCGCGGCTGCTGACCCGCTCAAGATATCGAACCTCGATGAGCCCCTGTTGGAAGAGCTACGGGGAAAGCTGAAGGACATTTCGATTCGACACGTCGTCATCATCCTGTTGGAGAGCACCAGAAGCGATGTGTTCCCCGTCAAGAAGGATGGCTTGATTTGGAACCGCTTCGCCGAGACGTGGCCTGATGGCAAACTCCCTCTGGAGGTCCAGGACAAGATGGCCAGTCTCACGCCGACTGCCAACTTCATCACAGGTGACTACGATGACGGATTTGAACACGAGGAGAAGAAAAAGCGTGGCGGAATTCGCTTCACCAACGCTCACACGGCCGGAACATACACACTCAAGAGCATGGTTGGGACAGTTTGTGGTGTGGCCCCTCTGGTTGGTGACTTCAACCTCGAGTACAGTCATCACATCTACCAGCCCTGTCTTCCCCACGTGTTCGAGGCCCTGAACAAGGCAGGAGATTCAAAGACGGAGCCGAACGACAAGGAGTCGAGTTGGAAGTCTTACTACTTCCAGGCGGCAACCCTCGACTATGACAACCAAAACAGCCTGATGGCCGCCATGGGCTTTCCCAAGGAACACACAATCGGTCGAGAGTACCTTCGAAGCCCGGCTGCGAAGCATGGCCCTGTCACGCTCCCCAACATCAACGAATTCGCTTTCGAGGAGGACCCCCTTGAAGACTACATCCGTGATATTTTTGTCGATGCCGGCAAGACAAACGACCGAGTCTTTCTCACACATCTCACAAGTACCAGCCACCACCGCTTCCACTTGCCAGCAACCGAAAAGTACACCCAAATGGCCAAGGGCCTGGACATGATGTCCCGTTATATCAACACGGAGGGCTACGACGATAGATGGATCCGCAAGATTCTCAACCTACTAGACGAGCAAGGAGTGGCCAACGAGACGTTGGTCATGTTCCTCGGAGATCACGGTGTCTCCCTACCCGAAAACAACTTTGCCTCCCCATACTACAACCCTAATGTCGGCGTTGATCACGTTCCTCTGGTTCTCTCGCATCCTCAACTGCCAGCTTTCGACTCACACGGCGCTGTCCAATCTTCTCAAGTTCTACCCACAATCCTCGACATCCTCCTCGAAACTGGATCCTTGAGCGAAGCGAGCAAAAAAGCCGCCGCGGATCTCATCCGCAACTACGAAGGGCAGTCGCTTTTGCGGCCACTGAATGTGGTCAACGAACGTACTGGCCAAGGGCAATGGCAATTCACTGTCACCAACCCAGGCCGAGCCATGCTCACCGTCCGCGACGCCCGATATCCCGAACGACATCTCGTCGTGCCTGTCATCGAGAACGTCGAGTGGCGATTGAGCAACCTCACAGCCGACCCGCACGAGCACAACTCGGTACAAAACTTTGATTTCCTGTCATTTTTGCAGAGCGTGGAAGAGACACATGGTCGAGAGTGGGCGGAATGGGTCGAGGAGGGCGCCTTTATAACCCGATGGTTCGTAAAGGAGAATAGCAAACGCTGGCGTTTTGATCACAAGGGCTAAGAGAAGAGGGCAACCCTAGATTCTGTTGACCACATATGTAATGTTTTAATGCCTGTTTTGTCTTTTTGTATCTTTAGCATATGGTAGAGGGCAGTTTTGTACATAACTTAGAGCGACTGCTCCGGAGAGAGCTCGAATGCATATTATGAGATTTAAAGCCACCAGCCATTCCATCAATGATGTCCTAGACTGTTCATGATTGGGCAACTTTCTGATATCCCAGTGGCTCTTCTATCCCAGGTCCGGCCTGGAGTTTGATCCCAGGGGAGACTGGTCTCTTTACCGTATCTTGGTTTTTGATGTTATACTACGTCGTCGATTGATCTCTGTAGTCATTATTGGGTTGATGTCGCCGCTCTGGCAAGTAGAATTGGCATTTATATATCCTTCCTGCTCTTGAGTCCTCCGTTGAGACACGTGTACATCATCCTATTTCCAGTAGTGAAAGACTACTTTTATGTAAGTTTTGCATGAGCTCTTCACTTAGAACGCAGAGGCTTTGTCGTATAGTTTGTCTAGGTGAAATAGACTGACTTGTTTATCTTGTCGAGGTATACCGGGCACTTATTTTGCTCTGCCATGCACTCCAAAAGCACTGGTTTGTCCCCAATACTACGCTGTTGATTGTTTGTCGACGGGCGAATTGTTTCATTCTTGGTCATCGGAAACTGCAGAGTTACAAGACTTGGGATAGTAGCGTGTTTGATAGCGTACCAATAACATTAACGATTGTACTGTACGGCCTTTGGCTATTACTGGGCGGTAAAAGCGCAGAAGGTAACTGTGACAGGGCAGTCTGCTGCAGAAGCCTCTAGTGTTGGGACAAGAAAAATGTACAATCTTTGATGGCGAGTTTACAGACGAGAGAGCCTTCCTGTAGGTCTAACTCACCTTCAGAGACCTTGAATATTGTGGTCTGTCTTGAAAAGTGCTGAAAATGGGAACCTCACCTTTTCCACTGCCAAGTTTCTATGGCGGCAGCCAAAGAAGCTTATGTATTAAGGTTACGGTGCTTCACAGCATTGTGATTTAATGCTGTCATGTGTTTATCAATGTGTTCTTTGATATTGTGCCCGACAACTCCTCTTGGAGGCGTCATTGGCATCAATAATGGGAGATTCATAGCCATCCGATCGAAGCTCTTTACAAGAGCAACACCAACACAGAAAGGGCAGCGTCAATGAACGAGACAATAAAAGTGACGAAAAGGAGTCGTGATTGAATATGAATCGATATATCTCAATGTGAAGAAATGATGCTGTAACGAGCCTGCGCGCTGGCTGCTATCCTGGACGATGAGGGTTATGTGGCGACTATCTGGGGGGATTCAGTGTAGCTTTAGGGAAGATATATGGCTTTGAGGGAAACTGCACAAGCTTAATGGGAATCGAATCATGTTTCGATGGCACCCCAAGCAACAAAAAGTCGAGTGGGGAGGGTCTCATAGAGACAAGACCGTACGCTGGACTCGGCGTCGACAGTTTGAGCTAACATGCACTTGTCTCTACCCCCAGTTGACTCTAGAGATATCACTTGCATCTTTTCGATGATTGTTCTACACATCACTGGGCAAAGGGAGCTGAAGTTTGTACAAAATGAAAAACAGTGTGGGTATTGACTTGATGTATGCTACAACCAACTTCTCCGACTCGTGTACTCCCTGTCCAACCGTTGTTGTGCCAGACCTTCTACTAAGCACCTATCTTTGCGCTCCTCGCAAAGCCGATATTGATTCCGAACTCACCGAACTCGTGGTGGTGATCAGCATGGGAACAATCCCCTCCTCCCTCTGCCGCATATCAAACTCCTTTAGGAAGGTGTATACACTTCCAAGCGGCATGTACTCTAACAGATGCCGCAAATGATCTGGGAACATGTTGGCTCCATGATCCTTGATATCCTCGTTGACGCGGTTGAGTCGTAATATCTGCATCCAGGACACAATGTCGTCGCCTAATAGGAAAGCTGGGAACCGCGCCATGGTCATATCGTCCAGCATCCATGTATTCCGGAAGTATGGTCGGTTGAGAAACTCTGAAACGGCCTTGTAGCTGGGCACCTCTCGAGGATCGGTGATACCTTCTGGAATATCACTCAGGTGCGCGACAGGGCCCATCCATTGCAGTGTAGGGGCGTAGTTTTCCGGGTGAAGCTCACGGTCACCCGGCTCGCCAAAGGTGAGAGGCATGCACTTATCCCATGCTCGGATGATCTCAATGGCGAGATCGGAAGTAGAGTCTTTGGGGCCAAGCCATCCAACTACCATCCTGGCATGTCGGTAGGCTCGCGCCATATGAGATCGTCGCTCCGCCTCCTCACGTGCATCTCGCCTATTGATACACAACGTATCAAGCCATATGCGTAGAGGTGGTCGAGCCCCTTTTGAGGGGTCGGCAAACGCGCTGCGTACGCCCCTGAAGAGGGACCGAAGCCAGCTGGGAGCCTTCTTGGGCGGAGGCGGAGGTGGAAGTGGTGCTTCGTATCCCTTCTCTTCTCGAAGATCTGACGAAGAGGAGCATGGAGTCGGTGGTGAAGGGGCCAGAAAAACGGCACGCACGTATCGGAGCGCCTGAGCGACGTTGGCGGGCAAGACGACCCTGGTCCCATTCACATGAATGGTCTCGGTGACGTTGATGTCACCGAAGAGCGAGGAAAGACCAATAAAGTCGGACGAGTCGCCAAGTCGCTCATGTACCAGGCGACATACGACGCGCTCATTGACGTTGTTAGTTGAAGCCGGATGCAGCTCAAGCAGCCGGACCTCGTTCCCGGATGGATCGAGCGAACGATAGGGAACTAAAGATAGGCCTTCGAGTGACGGCATCTTGGCCTATGCTGCATAGTGTTAATGCAGGTCTAGCTTTGCTTGTGCATGAACTTCAAAAGTTCAAAGGGGTTGTTGGATGGCGAAGGGCGGCAGTTGGATGTTTTTGTCTGCTTCTTGAAGATTGGAGCGGCACTTGTACTCCGCCCCTTCTTCTGATCTGGGATACGACGGGGCATGCAGAGAGGATCATGCCCCATGTTCCCAAGCTATGCCAGGGTCAGACTTGACAAGGGAGGATCTGCGACAGAGATTGCATGATTTGGAATGCCCGTACGGTGCTGAGTTCTTTAGCTTCGCTTATGACTACCCTACTAAGTGCGAGACCCGGCGCCCAGGACCCATATTGACAAACATGCCTGTCGGTAGTTGAGCATGGCACCTGTGTGTCTCGGGAGAGGCGCCAAGCTCACCCAACATTTGCCCGAGCTCAAGTGTCAGCACTTTGTCATTTAGCAAGTGATTTGATTTGACCAGGGAATGCTTGGCTAAGCGTTTGGTATCATTGTATAAGAAAGGGCAACAGGGCAGCCTGGTGGCTGTTCCATCAAGATGCAGGCAGGCTCAATCTCGATGGCCTCTCACCGCTCGTACGAGGTATATACGCATCCGGGGCAGCAGCCTCAAGTAGGCCAAGTGGCGATACCAGGCCACTTTAAGTGCCTGCCTGAGTGCATTCCTGGCTCCTTCTCGCTTGAACGGTGGACCTCGTGACGTGTTCGTTTGTGCTCTACCGAAAGTGAGTTAGGCCATTCCTCGCTTATCGCCAGGTTAGTCTGTGGTGATCGTTTCCATTCCAAGTCTGTATTCCGTGACCTGATTTTGATCCTAAGTCGCGGTGTGCTGAACCCTGATATGGCCTTATCCTGACTTTTGTTTCGCCGATAGATTTGATCCGTCTTTATTCAGCTCTGAGAGGCTGCAAGTCTAGTACTGGTCTGGATCTTGGTCTGGATCTGGACGATATCAGCCACTCCCTACTATACCACCTACTGTACCGCACTGAGCCAGTATCCTGGGTCCTAGTTTTCGCTTACAGCTAAGGATTTCTCGTTTACCCTCCCAGTGGCAAGCCTGATTCATGATATCGCGCAAAACTGTCGACGTCGCAACACTACCTAGGGGGCCTGGCCGAGGAGCCACATCCCAGACTAGCCTCGGACGTCGTGGGTCTGTCACTGGGACAAGACGGCATCTTCTTGGCCGAGATACAGCCATGAATAGGACGCTATTCAGGTTACCCGGTCGCGGAAGCATTGACAGGTAAAGCGTGATTGGCCACACCCCCGGACGAGCGTGGAGTGCGACGAGGCTCGGCAAGCAAACTCATGCCCAAGACAGAAGTGATGGGCAATGCCAAAGAACTGGTCTGTCGACACAGCATCAAAGTGGTATCAAATTCGGGTTGTTGGTGCATGGAGACCATGATCTTGCAGCGGCCGCGTACTGACCTGCGTCGGCAACTGCGGAGCTGCCAACAAATGCTCTGCTGTGTTTAACAGCGCATTTGAGAGGGCATAATGTCATAATCCTGATAATATAAAGACCAGGGAGGATCCAACGCTCGGACTCCCGTCGTAGCAATTCACTATCCATAAACTTTCACGCCGTCGATCGAAATGACCGTCCCCTGTTGCCCATCCCGGCCTCGGCAAGGTTACTGGGGCCAGTTTTCCCTCAAAGGGCTAAACATCAAAGTCAAATCCCCCAAGAAACAGTCTTTTCCAGAAGACCCGGCAGGCATTCCCCTGTATTTCTGGGGCAAGGGCTTCCGAAGCCGTCTCGGGAGGCTGCTAGGCCGTAAGCCAAGACACCCTGTTCATGCCGGTTACTCGGAAGCGAGATGTCTTGTCGGTGACGGCAAGGTGTCTGACCTGGAAACCCTGTCCCGTCAGGCTGTGGACTTGGTTGCCCGAGTCTTCGCCGACGTCGAACAGACTTCAGAAGGCTCAACCCTGGACAAAGAAGGATCATTGTCCACTTCAGGACCAGGGCCCTCGGCGGTCCACCTCCAGCTGTCTCCCCATCTTCAGCGCTGGAAAGAAGATCAACATGGGGCCGGAAACATTCTGCCACCAAAGGGGACTGGCCTGAGCAAGGCGTCGGAAGAAACCTTGAAGCTGTTTGGGGCAGAGAACTGGCCTGAAGCCATGAAGACGAACAATGCCCTGTTTGGCTGCGGCATCGCTAGCCTGCTCATGGGCGCTGCTGATCCGTCAACCATGTTCTCCAACTACGTGACTGACATGGCCTTTTACTACGAACACGGCTACAACTATGTCTTTCCCTCCCTTGAGCAGATGTATCAGAAGGGTCTTGCAGACCCGCATGCCTTGAGCAACCTGGGAGGCCGTGAAAGACGAGACGCCGTCCGCGTCGGCATGAGATACATCCAAGGCAAAATTGCACTCGAGACGAAGCACAAGGCGCACTTGACAACCCAGTCAGCCCGCCTCGACCGACGCTCGGCACAGATCATCTCTCTTTCCGAGAGTAGCCTCCTCGGCATGGCCGCCGAGGCCATAGCGCGGGGTTTCGATCCGGGTGCCGTCATGGCCGACCTGGTCTTTAGCTCGCCAGGTACCGATGTCGTCGACGTGGGATGCGACCTTGTCAACTCGGAGATCATGAACTCGTTCCTGAATGTCGCAGACGTGACAGAGACAGGCGTCGTGAGCGAAGACGTTCTGCGGAAAGTCTACGATGCCTACGCTGCTACTGGAGCTAGGATGTTGACACAGAGGTGGCATGAACCTGTGGCTAGGATGTGCGCTGCACTGTACACATGGCACATTCAAAACGATCGGCACTTCTTTTTCCGCCGAGCGCTTCTTGGTTGGCCCAAAGCTCGCAAGACACCTGCTCGACCCCAGGTGGAAGCGGATTTCGATGAGGTCTTTGACAAGGAATACCGCACGACGGGTTTCAGCAGGCCTCTTGATCCCAAGTATGCATGCAACGGCGAAGACACATGTAATCATGTGAAGCAATTTTTTGACACCAACCAACAAGAGCCGCTACTTCGAGACCTCTGGTGGCTCCTTGTCACCGGCCCGCTCGAGTATGTCAGGGGAGGCAAGGTTGGTGAAGAGCAGGAGAAGAAGTTCGTCGAAGGTTCAAGGCTTTGCATGGCCAAATTATTCTCCCGAGGATTTGTGTTGGAGATGGTCTGGGTGATTGCTCATGCAAACCATCACGCCTGGCAGGTAAACTACCTGTTTGAGGCAGCCATGTTTGGTAGCATTCTCGATGGGGGTACCTTGATTGGCAAGCTTGATAGGAAGGAGGAGATATAGGGACGGCACGAAACCTTATCGTGCGAAGTTGCAGCCATCATAGGAAACAAGATGCACACTGTTCTTCTCATTACCCCATTGGATAGTGCCTCTTGAATAATGCTCCTGGTCATCAACATGGCTCAGAACAGAGATAGTCGGAAGATGAAAGAGTTTCCCAGTTTCCATGGTCGCATTAGTAGATTATATACTCTATTTCTTCCATTTTCGGCAGTGAACAGACCAAAACGACACAGCTGTGGAGAGATTGCTGTCGCCACCATGAACCAAATGCCTTTTGACATGGATGATAGATGAGATCTATCAAGCCTTGCAGATACATGGAGAACGACTGTATTTCTAGTAACGCATAAATGACATGGTAGTTCCCTCCACACCAAGGCTGGCAGCTCTGCGGGGTGACGTTTGATCAACCCCTTATAGGGTTTCTCAAAGTGTATGCTTCGCTGGCTTGCTGATAATCCTAGAGGCCGACAATTTTGACGCCTACTAAATGTGTTTTGATCGTTAAACTTGGCGTGGCGAGGTTTTAACTATGAATTGTTGGAACCCGGTGCTGCAAAATGATGCCGGGCTACATAATGACGAGCATATGAACCGGATTGAGATATGTCGCAGTAGGCTCCCGACTCACCAACCGTTTCGGTACGCTTATATCGAGGTGGTCGGAATTTATATGAACGATTCGGATTGGAGCCATGGACTGGCTTTAAACAGAAAGTTAAAAGACTCTAAAATTGAGGCGATGTAGTGGTAAGTTATACTTGAGCGTTTCTCGTCGCAAGCCTTGTACAACATGCGGCTCTTTAAGATGAAGCAATCCAATGCACTGGCTGTGGGGCATTTGCGACGCTGACCATCTCGAGCAGCGAATCAAGCCTGGGCTCGGGAACCTCGGATCTTACTTATTATTGTCTATTCGAGATACGAGTTGACGGTTGGTCGGTCCTGGGGCCCGTCGGCTGACGCTGGCCAACGGATGATGATTCATAACAGAAAGAGGAAATATGGAGCGCCCTGTTTGTCGTGGGGAGCATTCCACCTTGTCGCATAGTTACATATCAGCTGATGTGTATAAGAGAGGTATGCAACGGGGGTTACGGCGAGATTTGTGTTACTCATCATCCAGTATGTTCGCATTGGATTTCAGGATGGTTAGACACCGTGGCTGAATCCATGCATGTTAGGCACGCATATCTATACTGCGATATACTATGTATATAAATCTCGACTCAATGATAAATGTCAAAGCCTAGATTATCGGTGTTGAAAAGTGTTGGTCACGAGGATGGACTGGACCGAAGAGGAAACCTGGGCTGGTTATCTGGAGAGGCGAACGTGCTACTCTCAATGATACATTAGTTCAGCATTCATATAAAAAGAAACTCAATCCATGAAAATGCAATTATCTGCACTTTCATGGCACTTGAGGCTATTCCCAACGCACGTGACGGGCACCGAGACGCAGAAGGAAGTCGCGCTCTAAGTCAGGGAAAGCACATGATCTTGGACCTCATCCCACTCATCAAACACCATCTCATCATCACTCGTACTCACGTCCCCATCATCTTTCCCGGAATCACCTGCATTGGAAGCATTTTTGGCCTGGCATCGTGCTACCACGAAATACATCTTCAAAGCGTCCATCATCGTATCCATGGCTACTCCGGCCTCCGCCTCATCAGACCTTCCTGCTACGCTACCTCCGGACGGCGGCCGTCAGCCCCCATCAAGCGACACTAATAGCCAACCTTTGTTAATTAAGTGTCTGAGATGTGGCCGCTTCGAGCCACGCGATCAGTTCATCGCCAGATCACTTCACAAGGGGAGTGTTCGCACGTGTCTGACTTGTCGGGGTCGAGCAAGCCTCCAGGTATGCCTTACTGTGTTAGCCTATTCCATCGATTGCCATAGCTAACTAAGTATAGCAACGCAATTACCGGCACCGCTTGACCAGCCACCGGCCATCTATCGCCCCAAGCCCGACTCTCCCTGAGCCAGCCCCTTCACAGCCGCCCAGCAATACCCTCATGAATAACCAGGCAGCTTTTGATACATCCACCGTTTGGGCGAATTTCACCTCCTCGGATGCCTTGAATATGGACGCGGCATCTGATATATCTCCATTAAACGCTTCAGGACTCGCCCAAGAAGACCTTTTCGAGCCAAATGATTTCGCTTTGGATCTGTTAGCTGCAGCCTCACAATCACTCGATAGCCACTTTACGAGCGGCTTCAACCAGCTGAGCAACCAGGTTGTTCCCACCAACCCGCATCCAAACAATGACCGGAATTCCATCCTAATTACTTCCGACACTCCTAGGCCCCGGAATAGCTTATGTGTCAAATGTTTTCGGTCGAGGCCGCCAGGGGGAAGTGCACAAGAAAACGAAGGTCTCTGCGTGGAATGCTACATGAAGTTGCGAAGGGCTCAGTTGCGAGCAGCTGCAAAATCAAGTGGCCAAACTTCGAGAGACTGAATATAGTGTTGATCGTGCTGGGGGTGTACGGGCTACTCGTGGTTGTAGGCGTAGCTGTGTGTCTTGATTGGGCGATGCCTGAGACGGCCACCATGTATCAGTATTCCTTTGGTTGACATCGCAAGTGAAATCCTGCTTTCCAATTCGCCAATGCATACCCCAAAGATATAGATTGATCAGTCACGTTGCCTGGTTCACTGATATTGGCAAGGTGCATCTCGCAAGAATGACTGGATGTGGCACAACAAGTGGGCCGAAATGGTCTGTTGAGAGTTTAGGCTAAATGTCAAAGATAACCCCAGAAACCTCAAGTAACGGCTGTAGACATGGCACCCTTGAGATGTGGATCATGACTCGGCTGCTTCTTTACCGAGGCCGAACAACCCCCTCGTTAGCCGACTCTCAAGTTGGTACGACATTGGTTTTAAGAAACAATGGAACGACTGAGCTCTCAAGCACAAGAAAACCCCCTTCAACACCCCCGTTTAAACTCTAATCATGCCCATGCTTGACCCATCCCTGATCGATGTCGACTTTGAGTCACCACGGTTTCGCGGTGTGACTGACGAGATCGGCACCCCGGTCTCAACTCCCGACTTTTCAGCATATTGGCTTCGTAGGGGCCAAGGGGATGCGCCCGGTGAGACAGGGTGGAAGAACAAAACACTTCTGTGGATACATGGAGGCGCCTATATCCACGGTACTCCGTTTTGGATGTTTTCCACCTTGTTCAGGCTGACTGAGCTGATGGCCGATAAGGGTGTTCGTCTCGACATCTTGTCCCTTCACTACACGCTCGCACCCGACGCTGTTTTCCCCCAACAGCAAAACGAAGCTGTCGCAGCATACCGCTATCTCGTCGAGGCACAAAACATCAGTCCTGAAGATATTATCGTGGGCGGCGAATCAGCTGGTGCCCATCTCGCTGTCGCTTGTCTACTTGGGATCGTCCGCCAGGGTCTACCTCGACCAGCTGCTTCCATTCTCTTATGTCCCTGGATCAATCTCACCAACACGGGTGCTTCCTTTGAACGCAACAAGAACCTGGATGTTACCGATAAGCCGCGGCTGGATAGTGCGGCGGCGTTGGCCATGGGCAGCCAAGGCGGTGAACTCGCAAACTTTAGCAGCCCTCAACCAAGAGATTGGAGCTGGGGCGATGTGCTACCCTCTCGCACTTGGGTAAACGTGGGATCCTACGATTTATTTGCCGACGACGTTGTTGCCTTTTGTGAAAACGCAGCTGCAGAGGGCGCCGATATAAAGTGGGAGATCACAGAGGCAAAGACCCATGGCTGGCAGGCGAGAGCTGACTACGAGGGCTCTGGACCATACTATATGTTGGAAACAAAGGAGGAAGTGCCTCAGGGAATGCTTCCTGGAAGTGTCAATGTCATGAAGGGTTTACTTCAAGTTATTTAGAGTAACTAGTTGAGCTTTAGTAGCGTGCTCTTATCCATGTGGTGGCGTATCAGGCGAAAGAGATGCACGGTCATGGAGCAGTATGATAGGATGATTGAACATTAGGACACACATGTAGCAGAGAGTAAATATAGCCATGGTATCTAGGCATATCTCGTGATTATCGTCATGCTTGTCTCGGTCGCACCACGTGCTCCTCACTCTCCGGAAGGGGCCTTAATCTCAACGCCAACAGGAAGAGGCTCCCCCAGGTCAATCTGGTCATCCTTCCAGTTAACGGGTTGGATAAAGGTCTTGCGAGTGCTGCCACAGCCATCGTTGGCATTTAAATTGGCGTGGAAGACTTGCCAATCCTCCGTGCCGTCGGGACTCTTGAAGAAGGCATTGTGAGCTGGTCCATAAAGTCCATTCATGGTCTGGAAGATTGGTTCCGGAGATTTGGTCCACGATTCAGGATGCAGAGGGTCAGCTCCGGCGGTGAACTTCATGACACCGAGCTTATAAGCTGGCGTGTTGCACGAGTCGGCTGAGTAGACCACGTAAATGGTGCCAGCGGGTGATATAATGCCATACGGTCCCTCAAGCACGGCAGAATCTTCTTGCTCCCAGTCGAACTCTGGTGCTGCTATCATGGTCGCATTTCCGCAAGTGGTTGGCGAAAGAAGTTCAGCAATCCAAAGGGATGCTCCGTCGGGGCTTTCAGGGCCATCAACTGCCGAGAACTGGGATCGGCAATGAGTATTAAATACCATATAGATTGGGGTTTGAGAACTTACTAGGAAATACGTAGTGCCTTCAATATCGAAGAGGCTCTGGCGGCCCTTAATTAGAGGATGGATATGGATGGGGAGGACTTTGTCACATACCGCATCAAGCATACCGGCGTTGTAATTTGGAGGAAGAATAGGATCCGAGATTTCATAGTCGGCCGAAAGGGGGTTTTCAGTGCCGCCTTGTAGCACATAGACCCTCAAGGATGGCAATACGATACCCCAGTTGGAATTGCACAAGCTCGCCGAAAAGTAGACGTACCAACGATCGCCAACCTTGTGCATCTCGGGAGCCCAAAAGTTACATGCTCTGGCCGGGTTTGACCTATCTGACCATATGACATGGGATTCTGCCGTCTTCAGGCCCTCGATAGTGGAGGCCGCCGTGATGCGAACGTCAGTCCAAGTTGTAGAAGTCAGATAATACCTTGAAGGGTTTAGCAGATCATCATAAAGCTGTGAATTCATTCATCGAATCTTACATTCCATCATGGTAGGCAATATGTGGATCACTGCCGGTCTTGATGGGGTTGGTGAACCCAGCGGCAAGGGATGACCACAGGCCAACAAGAGTTGAGATGGTTGAAAAGACGTGCATGGCGTGCTCTGAAGTGTGGAAGTCAATCTCACAAAACAATCAGCAATGTTCATTTGTCCCTCATCCTCTTTATATGCCTCTACTGGGGCCCAAAGCTGGGTCGATTTAGTTCACCCCGCTGATCGACGAGGTCGAGGATTGGTGCGGCTCATGGAATGTTGCTTGGCAATAGCAGACTCCTGTCTATCATCAACTGATTGGCGCGGTTGAAGGAACATAGTATTGAGACCATGGGGGATAGAAAAACGCGGGGATGGATGTAACGTAAGACTCCCACCAAACGGAAGCATTGTGCGGGGAGTGATTCTGGGGCGGATAGCATGATCATGCACTAGGCGGTCTAAGCTGTCAAATAGGTCAAATCGCTTCTAAAGGGTAAGAATATCGTAGGGGTGCTGCAACCCATACGTGACTTTTAACTGTTTAGTCATGGTAGGTATCGAAAGTAGACGAGATTTATTAACTATATAGTTTTTAATCTGACGATGGCACCTAGTATAGGTTCTAGAACTGCGGTACTCTGCCTCTGTTGTACTATCATAGGTGTATTATATGAGAGGTTACCAATTCCCCTCTAGAAACGCCTGGAGCCACTAGGCAAAAAGCACAAGTCACAGTCATGACGTGTCTGGTCAAGGCCACGGTCACAACTGGACTGCCGACTTTCGAATATAATGATTACACATGACGCTGCTGCTGCTGTAACTAGGTGCTGATCAGAGTCCGTGTGGATTGTTCAAGTTCATCTCTGAGTATCCTGCGTTTAGCAATGTGATGAAATGCCCGACAGGGGCGACAAGATAACCATACATTTTATGAGACTCATCGGAATTTCCGACTAGGATTCTTTAAGAGTGAACTATCTACTTAACTCAGTTATCCCATCGAGGGTCAGGCTTCAACAATAACAAAGAACACAATATCAACACTTCA